>JAZHYW010032703.1:0-43317 GCA_037355805.1 Ixodes ricinus
TATGGAGGACGTACAGCTACAGGCCACGCGCTGGGCGGCTCCGTTTTTCATATCTTAGGCATCTTAGGCATCGAAAAGCGCATTGCCCATCGCGCTCGTATTGTTGCGCTCAATAGTTCTCGCACTGTCAAGGGTGCTGCGGTGGCGAGCCTTGCCGCTTGGTGGCGTCAACACGTGACCATCTCGCCTAGTAGTGGCTATCCGAGGGCTGCCCGCCCTATGGCCTATACATAGCATACGCCCGTAGCACATTATATGCGGGCATGCCGGTATGCTCGCTTCACCGTGTTCGTTTCACATCGCCCAGAAGTACTGGCTCGGGGAACCAGTAAGTAGAAACATCCGTCAGTACCCCAGCAATGGCGTATGGTTGAGCTGACAGAGGTCCCCGCATCCTCGGGTAGTAGGCTCCCATCGAACGTCTGCAAAGAACGGCGATGTCGATGGCGTGGAATACACGTTTCAGAAGCACTGTGAAGTTGAGAGCTGCAGCCATTACCGCAACCACGAGAGCTTGGGGTCACTGCTTTGAAGCGTTGTTCGCGTGAGCCATCGAGCGCTCGCGCTGCAAAGTACGCATGTCTCCAAAGCACAGGAGCGCCGGCTAGCTCGCGCGTGTAGCTTTGGATGAAGTCTCAGCTATTGGGCGTTCTCTACCAAGTCACATTCAGGGGTGCTATTCTGGTCTCAGACGGTCCCGTTCGTGTTTATCGAAAACTCTTCCCCCTACGAACCGCGCGCTTTTTTGGCCACGGCGCGTGGGGAGCTCCGCTGTCACCATGGAAACATTCTAGAAACTCGAGGCAAGCTCGAGACATTCTAGAAACTCGAACCCGCCGCAATACAGCCGCTTTCGCTTTCGGCTGATGACGTAAAAGCGGCGCATCGACCGACATTGAACTATGACCAATAGTGGCAAGCGCTGACGTTTGATAGCTGAACCAAATAAGATGGCGCGCTTTCTCGTTATACAAGGTTGGCTGGACCAAGGTGCACATACAGATACTCAGAAAACACGCCAGTGGCTTCCGCAATTCCGGAAGAGGCAGTTTGGCGTCAGTACCGGCTGTCTAGGCGGGCACAGTGACGTTGCTCTGCGATGAACTTCATGATGAAGGTGATTGAGCGGCGCCAACGAGGGCTTGCGCAGAAGACGGTAAGAACGTTCAGCAGCAAGTTCTAATCGCCTTAGGTTCTTCGCCACGGGTGGCTACCAAGGTGGTGTGGGGGTACGCCTGCGTGAAGCCTGGCCCTCCGTTCAGCCGGCGGTCTGCGGCAGACCGTGACGGCGGTGAAGTAGCCCGTTGCTGGAACCGGCTGGGAAGGGACGTGCAGGTCGGATGCGCCATGAGCGAGGCGGCCGAAGCTGGCCACAAAGGAAGGCTTCCGTGGCCGCGTACGGCAGCTCACCAACATCGTGTTGCCATCGAGCTGGGGCATTCAGCGGGTAAACTCGGGCCTGGCGAGTCCGGCAGCGTCGATGCCGTCGTCGTATTGGAATTGCTGCCGGCAATCTCTGTGCCATTGAACGTCGCTGGTGTTGGTAATCGTTGCGTTTATGGTATACATTATATTTCCTAGTGCACACAATCACAATAAGTGGCTATTGCGAATACTACATAAATTTTCAGGGTAATGATTTACACAGCACAGGATCAGAATGAATTCCTCTCCCCCCCCCCACGCCTTTTTAGTCTCTCAACGACGGTTATCTTGATGATGTGGAATGCACCTTTCGGAAGAACTGCGAAGGTTCATCGGTATAAATTATGGGACCAGCGCGCTCTAAAGCAGCGACGACAACTAGAGGTGCTTGTACACACGCGCTGGTGTAGACTGATGACATCTTGTTCGTTTACCTCCCCGACCGTTTTCTATGTTTCTTTAAAGTTAACGCGTTCCGGCGCCTCCCAACGCACGCGAGCTTTGGCCAGTGCTTGGTACCATTTGATCGCACCAAACTTTGTTTGTTTGGGCAACGCGCTTGACGACGGGATATAACAATGAATAACCTAACCGGAACACGGACAGACAGCCGGGCACCCTAACAACCACAACTTTTGCCTCCAGTGAATGCCACTGGCCGGTTTCTCGAAGCGACGGTAAACCCATTTTGGTAAACCACGGTGCCTAGGAAGGGAAAAGTACCTAGGTACCTTAATAAACGGCTGGATATAAAACAGCAATAATTATTTTTGACTGCTGAGTAGGATGCGTCATCTATCGGTGAAACAAGCCAGTCATTTTGTTTATCTTCTTTTTCCGCTGGTTGTTATCGATCTAGTATGGTATTTTAAGTCAAAGTATAGTAATGTTTTACTTGAAGACCAATTTATTTGCTTCAGATGGTACGAAGAAATTTTAGCTACTATGCTAGAGTTTGCCGACGAATATTTGAAAATGTAAGAAACATTTCCTTCAATATGTTTCGCCATAAATAACGCATAACTTTCCCGTGCTCCTTCCAGTCTGGCAACGCCGGTGCTGTAGTCTTGTTTTCGTTCCTCGCAACGCGCGTTTCTACGATTCCTGCTGATCTCAACTGTTTGCCCTCTCTTCCGTTTGCCCAACCGATCCACCGATTAGCCCACCGACCGACTGCGGACTTACTAACAACTGATTTGCGGACCTATTTGTACTTTGATAACGGAAACGATGTCGACCGGGACGAGGCGTCGACGTCGACGAGACCGCGCGTACGCGCAGTACGCTGTCGTCATGCTGGGACGTCAGCGTGTGTTCCGGGACCGCCTCGATCCGCTGGAAGAATTCGACGAGGATGCGCTGCAGCAACGATTCCGGTTTGGTCGCGCGGGAATTATGTTTCTCGCGGAGTTGCTGCGCCCGGACTTGGAGCGGTCGACGCGTCGTAGCTGCGCCCTGTCCGCAGAGCAGCAGGTGATCGTCGCTCTGCAATTCTACGCCACAGGCAACTTCCTGATCACTGCAGGCGACTACGTCCACGTGCAGGTCTCTAGTGCTTCACGGTCCGTGAGGCAGGTCACCGTAGCTCTGGCACGTCGTGCAAGGGACTTCATACGGTAAGACTTAATACGGTAAAGAGTTTCTGAGCGTTCCGAGTCAAAAACAAAAAAAAGTCAAATTGTGTTGAGTTTGTTTATGAGTAAAGCTATACGCACTCCGTCGTGCACCTCGGCCGGAAGGGGCTATACGCATTACGCGAAACTCGTTTAAAACGAATGGTTACAATATGTTTTCTAAGCGGTGTCTGCTTCATACGCAAGGGGACGCGGGTTCGATCCGCGGAGTGGGCCTACTTTTTTTCTCGAACATTTTGTTTTGTCAAGTCATTTGGCGATATTTCTTTTTTACGATCAACACTGAAAACAGAGAAAAAAACGAATGTTGTTGACGAAACTTCGCAGAAATGTGCATGCTAGGGTATTGTGCTGTAAATTAACTTGTGAATGGATTGACAATGCAGGTGGCCTGACGTCGCAGAGAGTGCTGCCTTGCAGGAGCAGTTCTTTGAGGTAGCCGGGTTCCCTTGTGTCGTGGGTGCTGTTGATGGCACCCACATTCGAATCCAGGGACCGCGCGTGCACGAGGAGGTGTACGTGAACCGCCACCTGTACCATTCCATCAACGTACAGGTGGTAGTTGACGCATCCTGCCGCATACGCAACGTGGTTGCGAGATGGCCAGGAAGCACGCACGACTCCCGGATCTTCACCGAGAGCACACTACCAATCAAGCTGGCCGATGGCGTCTACGATGGCCTGTTGCTCGGTGACAGCGGCTACACCTGCCAGCCGTGGCTGATGACGCCCTTCCTGTCGCCATCATCGGCAGCAGAAGTCAGGTACAACACGGCACACACCACGACAAGGAGTATTGTTGAAAGGTAAGATGAGGTCACGCATCGTGGTGGGTTACTGGGCTGCCATATTGAAAGGAATGCCACTAGACAACGTAACGTTTTGTTGTCATAGCACATAAGACACTGTTAATTGTAAGGGTCCTACGTACAGTTTTGTGCTCGCTAGACCAAGCGGAAAACAGTGGTTGCACGGAACCTAAAGAGAGAAAAAAGAAAATAATATTCAAACAATATATATTTATTTATTGTACTTTTCCAGTTGCCCTTTACAGCCCGGGGGCCTGCATAAGGGTGCACCGTAAACACATATATGCAGTGTTGCATAAAAAGCAGACACACAAAACGCATGCATAGTATCAAGAAACAAAAACGTGAAATATTCTCCAACATATTTTTTGGAGAAGATATCACATTGTTCGTTCGTTAGGGGCAGGATTTGTTACATTTGCATGAAAGGCAATATTTTGGTTCAACCTGGATACAGAAGAGCAAAAAGATACAAATGCAAAGCCGTCTTTTCTTTTTCCTGCCCCACCTTTACAGAAATTACACGCCTTCCTGTCATACATTCTAAAATACTCCACTCTGCTGGGACTCACCGTAAAAATGTGACAAATTGCACCGGGCTCGGGTTGCTATACACAAACTCATCTCTCTTACGTCACGGCGCGGTGGTGGCGACGTCGGTCGCACTTCCGGTCTGGGGCTGTGGGCGGAAGGCCCCATGTGAGGCGTGTATTCCTGCGTTGTTTTGAAAGGAACCTAACGAAAACATGCCTTTTCGTCAAACCGCCGCGACTGGGGCTGTACTAAAAGAGTCGAGAAAGGTTTGAAGATCAGTTTTCATGTTCTCGGTTTGTCCGAGACCGTGGATATGTGCTGTAAAAATGGTAAACCAGACGCCACCGGGCCACAATTGCTTGGTGGGAAGCACTTTGGGTTGAATTCACGGATACTTGTGGTCATCAGATTTATTTATTTTGTTCCAACATGAACGCCGGAAAACCGTCAAGTTGTACGGCCCACCTGCGGACTACGTTCTGTGCGTCTTGAAGTTCGAACGGCCGTCTGATCGTTCGAACTGTCGTCTGCTCTTCTAGACGACACCGGCCCGTAGACGAAATGTTGGCCCGGTACTTGCGATAAGAAGTAAGTGCAGGCCTCAAAACACTTAAGTTTGAAGGTTGGTAAGCAGGCTCCACGTAAACAGTAGATACAAGGAGATGTTGATTATTGTTACCAGCGGCCATCACCGACTTGTTATGTCTGATTCACTTCGTCCGATTCTGCTTGCGATTTTCAGTATCGACGTCGACCATCTCAGCTACGGTTCACGCTTTTGCAGCCCGAGCGACGTCGCGACTGAAAATTGCGAGCAAAATCTCATCATGTGAGTCAGGCTTTAGCGTACATTCTGCGGCGTCCACGCGGAATGAATCGCCGCATGTCAGATTATTCACGCGAAGTTTTGCGGTGTAACGAGCCTCGTTAATTTCGCTGACGCCGCTCATGTAGTCAGACATTGCCAGGAAGACGTAGAATCAACAATTCGAAAGCGATAAAGGGCAGGGGGACTTACACCGACGCCGACAACATCGCATTTCAATGGTTTGTTTATGGGCGACGGCGAGCTTGTTGCCCACACCCCCACCGCGCATGCGCGGTGCTGGTGGCGTCCGCTAGGGGCGCTCCGGGCGCTCCGGTTTGTTTGTAAACATGAGTTGGTGTATAGGAAAGTCGTTGACAGACATCTTCGGACTGCTAATGTTAACGACTGTCTGTATGAAACTGTGTTTCGCTTACACTCAGCTATGAGGAACATTTGTTGAGGGAAGTTTAATATGATGTACATATAAACATACTGTTATATATCTGGGCAATGATAAGAAATGATTGCCGGGCTTTTGGTAGGCTGCAGCATTTAGAAAGTATGAAATAGTCTCAACCCTAATATATTAGTGTACTTTAAATAAATAATAATCATTCTGTCCGTATGATGCACGCAGGACAATAGGCCAGCTGAAGCGCAGATTCCACTGCCTGCATGCCGAGCTGCGCATGGAGCCAAGCAGATGCTGCGACATCATCGTGGCATGCTGCGTGCTTCACAATCTCGCCAAGAGATACCCCTGCGCGATGCCAGGGACTGCCATCCCCCTGAGGTTCCCGTGGAGCCCATGGCAGCCGGCCGTGGTGAAAGCAATGAGGCCCGGCAAGCCCTTGTCGACCAGTTCTTCTGTTGAGCGTAGGTATGTGGGTATGTGGTCTTTTCAATTCAAACTAATTTTCTTAAATGCGAGACACATACAGAGATATTGTCCTCGCTGTGTATTTACCAGGCTCCGTAGACATCCAGAGGATGGATAATCGTAATAACGAGTTGAATGTGGCACGCGATTTCATATAATAAATTTTCTTGAATGCTTCGTGGCATCAGACGGCTAATATAAGGGGCTGAACCAACCCCAGCATATTTCTTGGAGAACATAGATATTTTAAATGTTTATTAAGCACTCTTCATGTATGGTTTCATTATGAGGGTAAACAGGCTTTGCGGCTTTCGCTCGTTGCAAAAAGAATGGAAGCGTTGGAAGATATTAGAGCAAGTAGATGTTGTGCTGCGACTGCTATCCACCTTTATTTGCAAAAGCGTTGCTTGGAGACGATGCAGCGCCCGTCGTATGCCGCTCAGGCGTCCACCCTCATATTGAAGACGTCTACCCTTTCCTGATTCCGAACATTGTAGCAGAATGAGTGCCTCAAGCATTGCAAACCATATTGTCTCGCAAACCCTCTACATTGCAGCATGTTTCTGTTGGTTGCAACAATGACATGCAGTTAAGATATAATGTGGCAGTGTCCAAAAAGGTAACTCTTCTGAACAGCATTGCAGGCACGGATCAGAATCATTCTCAACTCGTCCAGTTTCGGTATGTAGTAACAAATGCACAAAGATTGATTGGCATATCTTGCAGTGTACCTCATTGTAAAAGGTTAGAGTTGGTCAAGCAGCATAATTGCAACTGCGTTTAACAGTGCAATTGCTGCATGACCCATGGAACCACGTACGCAAAAGTCCTGCAATATATTGCTATTGTGTGTCTCGGGCGACAGTGCGTGCGGCTTTTACGCGAAAAGCTTGGGCCCGCTTCTGCGTGTTGGTCATCGTGCTTGTCTTCGTACTACAAGCTACGCAAACATCAATGCCCTCAGTGCGAGTAATTTTAGGGGTGAGCAAAATAATAGCCTTAAAAATAATACCGTTTCATTTTATTGTGCCTCTGTCCTATAAGTTGGCACCATTACTACCATATTCAAAAGTATTCTACAAGTGAGAGGAGTCAACCTGTATGCGTCACAGTAATGGCCTGATTATAACAGCAACTAATGGGTCATGTACAGTCGGCACGAATGAAACGCGAACAGTGGGTGCATGGTTTTCACTAGATGCTGCACCACCTGAACCAGATGGGAGCTGCAAGAAGATGGCTCCTCCTTCGATGTGTTAGACTCTTGCTCAGTGCATCCAAACTTTCGGTGTTGCGTATCTAGGTGACTCAACGTGGGACGAAAACCATGCGCTCCTTGCTCGCGTTTCATTCCGTGCCGACTGTACCTAAGAGGAACAATTCTGTCATTGGTTATTTCACTTAGTAAAATAGTAAAGAGTGCATAAAATCGCTGTCGAACAGCGTTGCAGTATGGTAATGCCTGTTTACTTTGGGAAGTGAACAAAGAGAGTACAGAGTTCCTGAACGGTGTAAATTCCGCGACACACTCTCCACGAACAAATCAGGCACACCAAGTGGTCACACCAGTAACCATGCATTTAAACGCATAATCACTGTTCGCGCCGCGGAGGCACTTCCTAGGTTATTTGCTTACTTGCTGTTTTGTTTTGTGCAGGGTCGAATCGCTAAGCTTCTTTCCTTAGTGCCCAACAATGATGTTTTGGACGTGTCGACAGGCTTGCGCACATGTATGGAAACTCAGGTGGTTAGATTGGCGCTGGTGTCGGATAGCAATGTGGTCCTCTGGAATACTGGGGAGGCAATAAAAATATTTCATTATTTGTTAAAATTAATTGTGCCATCTTACTAGCTGTCGTATAGGGTCGAGCGCACCCTCTGATAAATCAGTTTCTCTCCAGGGACGACTACCCCATAACATACTGAGGTTTCCACAAACCCTTGCATTTCAAAATGTACTTTATTATTTCATATCCGCCCTTGCTTCGTCAATCTAAAAAAAAAAAAGAAATCGTAGAACTTAATGTTTCCCCCCCCCTCGGTCTGTTCTGATTACTCCTTTCCCAATTGCTTTTTCAATAGCTCAATTTGCAGTTCAGCCTGCAAGGTTTGTAGCCTTAGCATTTCAGTGTAATACTGTTTAGCAGCATCTGCTGCAGCGATTTGTGCATTGGAGGCATCTATAGCTCTTTTTGTTGCCTCCCTATCCAACAGGAGGTTCTCCGCCTCCATCCGCTGCTGCTCCTCAGCCTGCTGCTGGTATCTCTGCGCAGCTTCCCGGCACCAACGTCTTGTCTGCAAGACACGGGGAGCTGCTGCCCACTCTTCTGCTGCTTCCACCCTTTGGCCGCTTCCTGACGCCCGAGGCTGCGGCGCTGCAGTTTGCCTCAAACTGTCGCTGTGACAAATGGATATGCAAAAAGTGATTTGCTGTAGTTATTACAAGTGTGCAGGCAACATACATAGAACATACAGTGTTTGTAACCCCGACATGTTGCTGGCATTTTGCCACAGTGTACTTAACTGTAGAGCAGAAACTCTCTAATACTTCAAGCATCTCCGAGTGGACCACACACATGGTACTCATGCAGAAGTCCATGCCCACCGTAACATCCCGAGAAATTGCCCACCCAAAACTGAGAGCACATTAGGTAAAAATAAGGGGTAGGCTAACATTCGGTGTTCACAACGTAGTTCAACTTGAGGCATTGGAAAATAGAAAGTCCTGCTACAAATCAGGATGGGCTATCTTTTGGGGATGGGTCGTCTCTCGGGATATTACGGTAATATTCCTTGCACCGGTTGCAACTTTCAGTATTTCATTACCTTTAGCTTCCTTATAAATTTCTTAACCCTGCCGTTTATTTGACCTAAGGATGTTGTGAAACCAAACATTCTAGTCTGGTTGTTTACGAAATCCACGATGCTACAAAAAAGACTTCGCTTGGCTATGTATAGAGTCAATCTCGCTATGGCTTTCGATCCTGCTGTTAAACCGATAACTGATGCCAGCAATGCTACCTCTTTCCTTTTTGCGTTCCCCACAAGTTCGTCACAGCATAAACGATGAGTTTGTTCACTCATTCAACAACCCATCTAATATCATGCATAACAACAGGGTTATACCTTTTTTTTTGAAGGAAACATATTGTCTTATATGTTGCACCTGTTGGTTAAGAGGTTAGAACTAAATATCACCACCTTGCATTCCTTCAACCATCAAAAAGTGTACTACAACTCTTCTTTGTTCGGATATCTGCCTTTGGTATATCGGTAGTTCTGTTGTCTGGTTATGTTAGTAATGAGCACATTTTGCTACATATCCTTCTGTGTGTGTTTTTTTTTGCAGGTTGTTTGTCGAGCAACTATGCAGCCGTATGAGTAAAATGAAGAGAAACTCATAATTACATGCTTGTCATAAGTGACCCAAAGGCAGTGCAGTACGTCCGCTAGCCTGGGCTCCCTATCCCTAACCTGCATCACGCAGTAGTGATACATGAAAGTGCGCTGATTTCCAATTAGATATTGTGTGTATGGCACTATGACGATTTTTGTAAAAGTAATCCACTCACTCTTCAGTGTCGCCCTCAATGACGTCGAGCCCAGACAGGTTCGGCGAGTCGACGCCGATCACGTCGAGAACTGCCTGAATTAGGGGCGTCAGTTCATGGGGGTTCGGGCCGGCACCTACCAAATGAATGCACATTATTTTCATTCCGTAGTCACCCGGGCCCCAGAGGCATTGCAGAGTGGAGGGGGATCAATAACCAACTACCAAACTAGAATATAAACAGCAGAAATCCAACGGCATTATGAAACGTCAATTGAAAGCATAGTAATTTATACTGTGTGGCAGATATGCAACTTCTTAACATTGCAGTGGAGCGATCTCGCAACATTGGCCTTCCAACATGCACTTCACTGCGTGCACTTGTGCTGCAGTCAAATTTGTACATAGTGCTTTCTGTGTGCCTTGAGGATGCAGTAGTGTAGGGTATTCAGCAAAGTGTTTGATGAACAACTGTGCCCTAAGTTTCAGGACCTGTTTTATGTTAAAAACAGAAAAGGCACAGTTTAGGTGGTGTGCTTTCAACATTTTGCTCTCCTCTGTCTCAGGTCTACCACACATTTTGCTGTTTCATGTGTGTCTCGGTTACTTCCAAAACACTGTTAAAGCAAATTTCAATAAATTGTTTTGAGATGTGGCCTCATCTGCTTTTATTACCGTTTTAGCACAGGGGCAGGAATGCAGTGGAGAGTTACACGTCAACACTCACTTTTATATCTGTCATCAGTCATGCCATAAAAAAATTAAATGCTAACACGGCGTTATATTTCATGTCAGAAAAGGCTCTCTTTATGTTTTGTGTACCTGCCCTGCCCCCCCCCCCAACCATCTTTAAAGCAAACAACTGAAAACTAGTTTGTTTTTCGGAATATGTAAATTCCTCCGACTCACCTGTGCGTCCTTCGTGCTTCTTGTAGGCGCTGTACACCCTTCTGCATTTTTTAAGGAGGTTTTGCCACGCCTCTTTCAGCTGTTTTACCGTCCTTTGAGCTCCCTGCTCATTCATTGCATCGGCAATGTCAAGCCACGCCTGTTGTCTTGTGTGTGCAGTAACTGTAGGACCGAATTTTCCCATAATTTGTTCCCTTCTTGCCCCAACTTCCCGAATTAACTTCAACCTCTCGTCTAATGTCATATTTTTTTGCCTCTGTTCACAAACCCCCGATGCTGACGCTTGATCCATTTTCAATCGACGCTTGCGGACAGGACACTATCGTCTGCTATTTTGGTTTCCCTACCTGCACACCTGTGTTTTGCTACATATCGCTATAAGACGCAAGATAATCCTAACATCACTTGTAAAAACGAAAAAAAGCGAAAGGATGATCTCGTCAACTTTCTTTGTGGTAAGTATTTGTTTATTTCTCGTTTCTGCGACTTGTGCAGATGACATCGGCAAGGTTGATTCGTATACCGCGCTTGTAGGTACCTTTCCCATTGGTGGATGCATCGACCGACCGTCGCGGTCAGAACCAGACGCAGCGGCACTGTTTCAGCGTAAAGCTAAGCTTCTCGTCACCGTTGAACTGCTGGCCACCGGGGATATGTAGAAACCTCGATGCTGTCGGCATACTGTCGGCGCACTGCGAACAAAAAAACAGTACAATTGTCCCAGCTGTTCACCCGGAACGAAGACTTTATCGAGGATAACCCCTTTCTCCGCAAAGTAATCGCTGCTCACGAGTTGGCGTGCATAGTGTAACAAATTAAACGTGTTAGTATAAATATATACCAACACTTGTTCGCAAAACGTTTTTTTACTCACCATAAAAACACTTGCAAGGCTTGTGCACCGTCATGTGTTTGGATCCCGGACTGCTGAAGGGTGATGCGTTCGCGGAATGCTGCCGTCGGTTAGTTTAGTAGTCCCTATGAACTACCGCTTCGCTTGACGTGCTAATAGGTTGATTGCGCGTCATTAATATAACCGCCGGGTCGAAATGAATGTTCAGCAGAACCAAGCAGAACTACTGTATTAGCCCTCATCAAGCGACGTCGCGGCCATTTTGCTTGTAGGTACTGCTTCTCCCCCGGCGCCCCTGCTTTCCAGGTCACGTGACCTAGAATTCCCCTTCTAGGGACAATAGTTAACTTTAACCCACGGTTCGCGTTCGAGAAAACGGGCCCTGGAGTGGTGGTCGTCTTTGCTGAACACGCACTAACTCCACACTAAATGCGAGCCTCCGCAGTGCTTCCGGACGCCCATTACACATCATCAAGATAGTCGTCCTTGGCAAACTAAGATGGGGGAGGAGGGAAGGGGCTCGTTTTGAGACCGCGACATGAACAGCGCGTGTCACTATGGCGCCCAGTGACGTGAAAAGAACACCACCTACACCTGCAGGTGAGTCGGTGCAGAGACACCGATTCGGCTTCATCTCTCTAGTGCTTGGACATTTGTCCGTATGACTGCGCAGGAGCTCATAAGGCTGACGGCCGATGACGTAGGACTTCCGTTAACAGTGCCTATCTACATCAATGAGCACTTGTGCCCCGAACTCAAGAGGCTACTAGGACAGACCGTCGCAAAGAAAAAGAAATCGAACTGGAAATATGTGTGGGTTAGGAACGGTCAAATCTTTGCAAAAAAGGCTGAGAACACGGTTGTTGTCAAGATACAAACTAGCGATGATGTGGCAAAGATTGTAAACGCCTAAAAACAAGACAACAAATGGAAAACCCAAAATGCCTAGCACATACGTTGACCCTGCTGATGTGCATAAATTAACCAAAAAAGATAACCTAAATTTGTTCCACTTAAATGTTCGCTCAGTGAAAAACAAAACTGAAGATCTTGAACTGCTGTTTAATAATGTTGGTGTTAGTTTTGATGTAATTATGTTTAGTGAAACATGGTACAATGAAGAATCATCCTATTTCACCCTCCCTCATTATCAACATTTCGCTTTAAATCGTACAGATAAGAGAGGGGGTGGAGTTTCTTTACAAGTTCAGTTTCCTACAAATTCGGTGTTGATACCGCAATTTACAGTACTAACTGTGGATTACGAGTTACTTACAATACAAAATGAGTCAAACATCTATTGTGTTGTTTATCGTCCGCCGGATGCCTGTTTTTCCAGATTTATAACCTTTTTTGAAACTTTGGTTGATTTCGCCTCTGTTAATAAATATATGTTATATGTAGGTGGTGATTTTAATATTGATGTATTGACCCCTTCAGCTCCACGAGCAGAATTAATAAATTTGTTAGAAGCATATTCTGTTCACAACGTCATTAGTCTACCGACACGTGTTACATGCTCTTCCTCCACAACAATAGATCTTTTTATCACAAATCGTGATGTGGCGCATGTAACCGCTGGTGTTATACTTGCTGACATTAGTGATCACTTTCCAATTTTTTTGTCTTCTACCAAAATTGTTAGGAAACAACACAAACCAGAAATATGTCCCTCTTTTCAACTAATCACTACTTTTACACTAGATAAGTTCCGTGAAGATATTCGTTGCGTTGACTGGAACTACGTTTCAAATGAGGAAGCTGTGGACACAGCATATAACAAGTTCATTGATAACATTGTCGAAATATATAAGCGAAATTTTCCGTACAAAAAACTCAAGAAAAATTAAAAAATCCCGTAAGCCGTGGATTACCGCGGAATTACTGCAAAAAATAAATATCAAAAACAAGATATTCAGCACTTTTATTAGAACTAAGGACATAAAATCATTGGAAAATTATAAACGTTACAGAAATAAATTAAATTCACAGTTAAAACATGCAAAAAAGAACTACTATCATAAACAGTTTAACGAAACTATACAGGGAGATATTTTGTGGAAGAGACTCAGAAACGTTTTGCACCCAGTTGCTGAGTCGACCATCCAAAAAATAACTCTGAATGGAACAGACTACGTTGGGGAGGGTTTAGCCAGTGCTTTTAATAACTACTTTGTGAATTTGGTCCCCACTAGCGGTACTGTGTTGACAGGAAATTACATAACCACTCATGCTCGTGTAAGTGACTCCTTATTGTCTTTTCCCACAAGCGAAAACGAGGTTGTCAATACCTTTCTTAGCTTAAAAAACAGTAAATCTCGTGACATAGATGATTTACAAATAAAGCCGATAAAATACGTACTAGATTTACTTGCCCCTATACTCACACACATATTTAACCTAGTGTTAGAAACAGGTACGTTTCCTTTACGAATGCAAACCGCTAAAGTAACCGTGATTCATAAAGGAGGCGATATAAATAGTCTCTCCAACTATAGGCCTATTTCTATTCTCCCTGTATTTTCTAAGGGACTTGAGAAAATCATTCATTCACGCCTAATTAGCTTTTTTAACAAGCATATGTTGTTGTCAAATTCCCAGTTTGGTTTCCGGAAAAATATGTCGACTGAGATTGCGCTCATAAAGCAGAAAGAGATAATTATCGAAGCTTTTGAAAAAAACCTGGTTTCACTCGGCATTTTTATAGATCTTTCTAAGGCGTTTGACCACTTGAATCATAACATCTTAATTGCTAAGCTTGACATGTATGGTGTTCGTGGAACAATGTTATCACTAATTAAATCGTATCTCCTAAACCGTAAGCAGTGCGTATCTCATAATTCATTCCTATCATCTACTGAGGATATTAAATCAGGCGTCCCACAAGGCAGCATCTTGGGGCCCCTATTATTTATAATTTATATGAATGACGTTTTCAATATCAATACCGAAGTACAGTCAGTAGCATATGCTGATGATATAACCTTGTTTTTTACTGGCACTGACCCCGACAAACTTATAGTTTCTGCTAACAATTTTCTCTCTTCCTTAAAAATATGGACTGATTTGAACTGCTTAAAAATTAACACCAATAAAACAAAGGCCTTATTGTTTAGACCTAGAAATAAAATAGCACGTGTATCTACAAATCTTTGCTTGGGCGGAAATAGTATAGAATTCGTTCAGGAAATTAAAGCTCTGGGTGTTTTCTTCTCAGAACATCTCACGTGGGACCAACACATAAACCACGTTGGCATGAAATTAAACAAACTTAATGGCTTGATGAATAAACATAGACATATTTTGCCACAAAACACAAAAAAACTCCTATACAATTCTTTGTTTCTGCCGACTCTCACTTACTGTCATGTCATATGGGGAACAACTACAAATCAGAACATGCTGAAGTTACTCGTCGCACAAAAACGGGCTCTACGTATTATAACTAACGTTCCATGGTTTACATCAACTCGTAACTATTTTAATGAATTAAATATTATAAATGTGTTAAAAATGCATGATTTCAGACTAGTTTCTCTTTATAAAAATGCAGTAACAATAAACAACGCGCCACTACTACAATTATTTAATCTAATTAAACACATATCATCGTATAATATCAGACAGCCCGAAATATGGAAAATACCAACCGTCAGAACCTCGTATGGACATCAATCTATACTTCATACCTTGCCTGTTCTCCTTAACAACCTCGCAAAACAAAACATTACACCCGAAACATCAACGAAACAGTCTCTGAAGTCACATTTCATATCTTACTGATGCGACGTTTTCCAATTTTTCTTTATGCTTATATGGTTTCTCGCTGTAATGTTTTTTTTATGTGACCTTGTTGTATAGTATGTATGTATGGTTTTTTGTGCATCATGATGTCTGCAATTTCATCACCTTATGTTTTACTTGACTAGGTATGTAAGCATGTATGTATGTATGTATGCGTGTATGTATGGCGTGCTGCATGTATAGTGTGTTATTTATGCTGATTCACCAGTTATAATATTTGCATTATCGTTACTTTATTATAACTTGACCCAGTATATATTTTGTGCGTTTATGTCTCTATTGTTATTCGCCTCTTCGTTAGTTAGTCTTTAAATGTTCTGCTATGCTTTGAGATGATTATTTAGTTTGAATTTTATACTGTACCCGATGTCAAGTGTTGGGGGGCAGGGGCCTGTCAAGCTGCAACTGCAGCTTTTTTCCCTGCTCTCCACACTCCTTTGGAGTGAAAATAAACGATTATATATATATATACATATATATATATATATATATATATATATATATATATATATATATATATATATAACAAAGTCGTTTTTCATTGTAGCTTTTTTTCTACAGATATGCGACGCTGATATGCGCATCGAGTGCATCGTCCCCACAATGCCTGGCTCGTCTCACGACTCTTTCTTGTGCAAGAGTTCCTGGCTCCGTGGACCGTTGATGCAAAATCGAATCGTGGGACCAGGCGAGGCCCTCTTGGGTGGGCAGTCTGAAGAACGCTATGATACGGGAACTGCTTTTTTAGATAACGTAGTCAAATATGTGGGCGTCCGTACTCCATGAGTGCTGGTCAGTACTACGCACGCGCTTCCACAACACATTGTTTTATTAAACTATGTGACCTATAGCTATACCATGTGCGAGCAACATCGCAAAAAAGGATAAAAGTGAAGTGTCAGACACGGTATAGCTTCAGCGTTAGCCAGCGCAGCACTCAAAAATTATATAAAATCTGAACGTCGCCATTTTAACACCAAACCGCGAAAGGAACACGGCGAAAGTCATGTCAATACAGTGATCACAAGAACAGTAGAACAAATGACGAATACGCTAGTACAAAATACCCCGGCATGCAGTCACTTGTAGAAAGTGCTACAGGCACTGTGGAGGACATAGAGTGACTGTATGAAAGCAAAGTATCGCAATGGTCCGCCATTTACTGGCCAGAGTATTGCGGGAAAAGCAATAGTCGTTCTTGCAGGAGACAAGGGTTGGAGGAAGTACACCGGTGATTAAACAGTGGCGCAGCTCGCGCAATCGGCCCTTGTGCCTTCAACACAAAACCTTCGAGAGTCGCGCACTCGCCGGTCTCTGCGTCACCTGCTAGTCCAAGGTCGATGACGGCTAGCAGACTAGCAAGCGGAATCGCTTTTTCTTTGTTTGTAAATAGTGAATCTATCGGGCCTACATTATATATCTCGCCCTTATGCTCCGTATAAAGGTATATGACGGTAGCGTACACACTTGTGCGTCTGTCAGTCTTTTTAGACCATGATAAAATTGATACCCTACACTCTCAGAAAAAAGGGAAAATTCTTACACCCTTGTCCCATATACGACACCCCAAAACTTCAGTTCGACGTACAGCGCGCTAACGTCGAACCGTCGTTCCCAAATTTCACAGGCGGCTTCATAGCCGAGTGGTACAACTTATAAAAATAGCTAATGTACGTGTTATTGACTAAAAAAAAGTAATCGAGGTTTTCTTGATATTACTGCAAAACCTCAGTGTTCCTTTTCTGTAGTCTTTGATACGTACTTTAGCTGTTTAATGAGGTATATCTCACCGTTCTCAATCACCTCGTAAAAGTTGAGACCGTCTGTTCGACGTCAGCGCGCTGTATGTCGAAAGGAAGTTTTGGGGTGTCGTATATGGGACAAGGGGTTTAAGGATATACCCTTTTTTTCTGAGAGTGTAATACCACAGGAAAAAAGAATGGACTGTCGCCTTGCACAATATTTGATTTAGGCTGGCGCACGCCTTTGGCAACAAGTGGCTACATCTGCGAATTTTGCTGCAGGGTATATAAAGATAGGGCTAACAGGTGTTTTACATCTTCATACCAAATAAATAATGTCGCAAGAATCATGACGGACCATGCATTTATGTATTTCGCCTTTATTTCTGCTTGCAGGCGACAACGCTTACCCTCTGGAGCCGTGGATGCTTACGCCTATCCCCAACGCTCGGGCCTGCAGACAGAGCCATGCAATACGGCGAAGTAACAGCCGTCATGCGTCGATGCGTTCCGTGGTGGAACGGTGTATTTTCCTGCTTAAGCAACGGTTCCGCTGCTTGCACAAGTATCGGACCTTGTTTCACTCACCAGACATCGCTGGCACCATAATTTCGGCTTGTGCAATTCTTCACAACGTCTGCCTGTACGTTGAGGAGCCGGAACCGCAGCCGGAGCCTGAGGATGATAGCAACCATCTTCCTCGACCAGAGCCAATCGCTAACCCTCCAGCTCCAGCCCAGTTTGGCCAACTCTACGAGAGGGCTCAGACTGCGAGGGCTTCCCAAGTGGCCCGTTGTGAGAGGCCATGAGTCGCATACAGGACAGAGGCCTGCTCCCCAAGCTTTACAGCACCTTCGAACGCTCACATTTAGGTTCATAACACTTTTTCTTTTCTGTACCAATTCTCATGCTCTTACTTGTGCCTCTAGACATGGACGAGCAAACATGCAGGACGTGCATCTGGTCATCTAATCGCTATCGCAGGTTACAATGTTATGCCCGTAGGACTGATTTTCAAGAACAGCTCAATTTCTCTTTGTGTAAATATTCCGTTGCCTATAAAACCTTGCTTTGATTAGCGATCGGGGGATAGCTTCGCATTTTGAGCATTTGGTAACATCTTATCTACAATGATCCGAGTGGTTGTTGACGCCATTTGGCCGCAAGATTGTTACTTTTAAGAGGTGCGACCGATCACATGCTGAAGCAATAACGAGATTGAGCAAGTCCTGAGAGGCATGAGGAATGTACCAAACGAGCTTTGGGCGAAGAGGCCGCTAGTCTTCACTAATATTAAAGAGGATCCATTTAATGTATACATAAATGTTATGTAGTTCTTGTGTTGTATACGTTCGCTAACAAGATTCAACATTGGGAAGGTTTCCTTTTACAGTCATTTGATAGAAACCTTGGTTTTCGTTACTTTTTGAGGCTAGCAGCTCGGACAGTGTTGATGACAGCGGCTCCACGTAAACTGACATTCGTGCCTGGTGTGGCAGATAACCAATTCTATCTAAACACTCAGAACACAGAAATAATAATGTTTACGTGCAGTACTTTTTCAATTTTTTTTAATATGGTATGTTCTCTCTGCACACGCTGTTATCCCGTGTTACCCTGTCTTAAAATTTTATTTCTGATAGCATTGATTTTTATGTTCCCGTTGCCGTGTTTCACAGTGATGGGCATTGTGACGCGTCTAAACGTCCTGTGCTTAACTCGTCAGTTTTGTGATTTTGTCTTGTACAAACGCTTCGCCTTTGTTAAAGCGGCTTTTACATCTACCCTGCGTAGCAGCCCGAGTGCCAGTGTTCTCGCAGCTTTAGAGTTAATTCATAAGATTTTTGCAAGAACCTCTCATAAAATACAAGATACGCCCCCATCAACAATCTTGTAAAAATAAAACTTTCTTGGTCCAGCTAAACACTGGACACTAAGTATACATTTCTTGGCCTTCGAGGGTATGCATGGGTACTATAACTGCATAAGCACTGTATATAATAAAACAAAATCGTGACCTCCGTCACGATTTTTGGATACACTTACGCATTTGCTATAAACGCATTGTATCTATCACTGTGTCTCAAGGGGGGCCACGGGAAATCTGCATGGACCTAGAAGTCTTGTCAGTCATGCCGAAAACAACATATTTTATTGTCCTACGCGGAATAAACAACAGGCTTTTCCAGGGGTGGCCCGGTATGTGACAATAAAACAAGGCAATTCTTTACTTGTTAGTGCCGCTGGTATAGGGTTGAGGTTAGTTTCTTTTTTTTTATTTTAGTGTCATAGAATAAAAATACAAGTATTTATAACTACGGCATATCAATGTTACTAAAATGAAGCTATAGAAGAAGTCTTAAAGTTGAGCAAACAAAACAAGATCTAGGAAGGCAGCCTTTTTATTTCATCTGAGGAGGTGGATCGTTGTAGCTACTGCTGCAACCGAGGAAGCAGAAGCAGCCTTACAGCTTGCACTTGGCGAAGGCAGCGCAGTACTTCTGAACTTTATAAGGAAAGGCGCACATGTTACAATTGTTGATCCGGAAATCGCCGGGAAAGAGGGGAGGGCTCGGGGACGACAACGTCTCCTTTAGCAACTTCCTGTCCCCTTCTGCACATCCCCCCTCCTTTCCTATGTTTGAACGCCAAAGGGGCTGCAGTGAGACCTCCGTCCCCCCTACGCTTGCTGTTCTGCCTGACGCTGTAAGACCTGTAGCTGTTGATGTCCCTGCTCCCGCTGCAGCTCCCACCTGGCTCTAGCCATCTCAGCTAGTAGCTGTTGTTGTGAGGCTACTACGGCAGCCACAGCTGTGTGGCCTGGTGATCGGTCTGTGCGGACAATCCTCGGGGGAAAAGACTGGTGGCGGGCAGGTCTCGGTGTGCCACCTGAAAGCATATAGACGCGGGACACATGAGGGGCTGCATGACATTGAGGTATATATCATTAGGTGAAGACCTCTAGCCTTAACTTCATCCGTTGTATATTTTGGTAAACAAACCAGGCACATAGCCAGGATTTTGTTTCGGGGGGGGGGGGGGGGGCCGCCCATGACAAAAAAAAATGGTGTATGAGGGGGAGGGAGGAGAGGAGGTCCCAGCAAAATGGAAGATTTCGGGGGGCCCCCATGCCCCCCCCCCTGGCTACGTGCCTGAGACAAACAACATACCGTGCTTGTTGCCTGCTGTGCAAACAACATACCGTGCTTGTGGCCTCGACTTAGCCGAATACAAATACAAGAACCGCCCGGTTCTTTCAAATGACGAAGACATCTTCAAATTGTCATTCTTTCCTAATGCGGCTTTGGTATGCATGTAGCAGTTTACACTTAAACTTCTGACACAAACACAGAACACCAGAAGAGGGAAGTTCACGGTATATTTGTCCGCAAACGATCAAAACACAACGGTCCATGTGCCGGAAGCCACAAACGATAGACCCAGCCATTTCTCCGAGCTGCTTGCCTTGGTGCCGAATGTCGGAAAACCACCAAAACTAAAAAGGCCCGGCGGGCGTAAATTTACCTCAAAAGTCCCAAGAGATGTTGTTTCAAACCGGACATTATCACACTGGCAACAGCCCTTAGTGATACACTTTGTGAACTTACACAAAAACGATGTTCCACGGTGTATCCAGGTGTCTCCACGGGTACCGAGGCCAGTCAGACCGAACGGGTCGGGCGGGCTTGGACATGAGCGCCGCTACGCGGCAGTGAATGGCAGCGCGTCACTTTTTTCTCGGAGCTTTTCAACTTCTCCGATCCAGTAACGTTGCGAACATATATCGAATTGTCTATCGTGTAAGGCAGTCTATAAAGAAAAATACCCCGATTGGGAGTACATGAAGCACTAAAGTGCAATATGAACACAAACTTAAACAGACCCTAATATGAAAAAAGAATTTATTCTCAGCACACTGGTTTATGACCTCTCAAAAATGGTAAGACACTTAATCGACATACACAGCAAGCACATAACAGATACCCAGCAACATACCACGTAAAAAGACTACAAAATACTCAAAATATATTGCGGTATAGAGAGCAAAATTGTCACTACACTCAGAAGGCTTTTAAACTGCGTGACAATGGTCTGCGAACAAAATGCAGTGAGGTGCATCGGTTCAACTGAATATACTTTGCTGTATCGCGTTTTGTATCACGACTTTTGTTGACTGATTTCACAAAGATATGAAGACGCGTAGTTAGGTAAAATATAGTGATTTCTTCCGTCAACCTTTCCTTCTGAATCGAGCAACCAACAGACTGCTGCGTCCTTGACCTGATAAGAGCCGGAACGCCCAAGATGCTGTCTCTGTGCAGCTGCTTGGAGCTGAAGAAGCTGGTGAAGAGACTCTCGAGGTTCTTCACAAACCGGAAGAGGGAGCCAGATGGGTAGAGCAGACCCCCATTGCCTCGCAGTTTGGTGAATGCTGCAATGGGAACATTTTTAGTGCGCTCTCTTCGCATAAGCAGCATTTTCTTACAGTCATCACAACCTGTCTTGAGCACGAACTTCCGAGCCACGTAGCCGGTGATGAGTAAATTAACCTGCTCTCATTTCTTGCAGATGTGCACAACCTGTGCTCTGTCGATGCTGGTTCTATAGGCTGCAAAGCAGGGTCTGCATTGTCCAGGTCACCACCGGAGATGAGGTTGTCAATCAGGAGTTGTTTGTCACTGTGCATTCACGGTTGTTGGGAGTCTGGCTCAACCAGTGCATTTACTACTCCTGGTTCTGAATTCCCGTTTAACACTGACCAAGCGAGATTATAAACACTCAGGCAGCTGACAGTAACGAGGAACTGTTGGGGTGTTGGGTGGCTGTTGCATCCGGATGAATGGCGGGCGATGCCGAAGAAGTGTTCCGCAGGGTCCTGGCCTAAACGTGATGTCATAAGATAGTCCAAGCCCACATGAGTGTTCAGATAATCGAAGAGTGAGAGTACGCTGGCAATGATGCCCCATTCGGCTAGGCCTGGCCGAATGGAGCTTCCATTCGGCCAGGTAAGGAAGGAATGCAACGAGCGTATCTTCAGCGTCTGACCCTGGCCAAAGCGCTTCACCTTTCAACCGCGACGTCATGGTCTCGATCAGGTCGTGTATCATCCTAAAATGTACAAAAATTAAAAATCTGCCAATATTAAGTATATTTATGACAGGTAGGTTCATCAAACACGAACAAATATTTTGCATAGCCTAAAATGCATAACCTGCAATGGCATATTAAACATGTCCATATCACTAATTGCCTACTGACTACTGTATCAAGTGACGGCATAAGTAATATCGGTGCCATTATGACAAGCGAAAGCCCAGTGACTAAACCGGGTCACGAGTTACCATCCAGTGTTAAGTTTTGCTTAATGTGAATTTGAGTATACTAAGCTCTTGTAATAATTGTAATAATATTTTAAGCTCACCCAAAAAAGATCAGCACAGGCTCAAAACTTCCGCAGCGAGCTTCAATCTCACGTCTGTACAACCGCAGCCCGTTCAGGACTGAGCTGCCAAATAGCTGCAAGGCGTATGTGACTCGCATCTTCTCGAAGTTGTTTGGCTGCAGATGACAGTTTGTGATGCCGGGCATTGTTTGAAGCTCCACGTTGCAGCCATCGGCTTTCAGGGCCTCCCGCACGACACGAAGGGAAAACTAGAATGTAACAGTAATCCTTATTTAGCGGTTAACATGCCTGTATATTGTCATATTATAACATAGTTGTCTCGTGACAGGGTGATGGGGCTATCTGGCTCAATTTCCTCCTCTATGGCTATTCTGAGCAGCAAATAAGAGCCTCACAACACGCAAGAGGGTTATTTAAGAGTTGCGTTCACATCTCCAGCTGGGGCGTTGTAGCTTGAGGTGAGCAGTCCATTTCGAAGGCACTTCAAGGGATGCAGAAAATCAGAGACGAAGTGCAAGAAGCATTGGGGATCGACAGGATGTTGGACTTTGTATCTTGTGCTTGTTGCGGTTGCATGGACGCCCATCAAGCTCCGCATCTTTCGGTTCCACGTAGCTCCATTGTAGGTAATGAAATCAACGAACAAGCCATGGCTATCTCCGCACGAATGACAGCCTCCACCACTCCCTTACACAACAAGTCTCCATTCAGGTTTGTTCGAGTGCCAAAGGCAGCAAGAAGTTGAGTTCATTTCCCCATGACGGGCAAAAACACTATGACCATGCCATGGTCACACAGGAGGTCTTAATCTGCCGCAGAATAGGGTGGTCCTAGGTCCACAAATCCTTCGGTGTGGCCCGAAGATGTCACGTAGAGGTTCTCAAGAGATTCATTTCATCTACAAGCAGTCCGCAGTGCCTTTTCTTGGGGTCCATGGTGGATGTCTTCTGCTTGAGCACATGTAACACTTTAGTGTTAAAGCCAAAGCCAGTTCTGTAACACCGTAAGTGTTTTTGCAGAGTAACTTTGCTAGGCGAAACTAGAACTTCTTGCTTCTGCAAATGCTCATAGAGCTTTGGCCCTTTCATCTTCACGATTGGGCATTCAAGCAGCCATTTTTTCGAGTAGGCAATCCCACAAGTACTCTTCCGTTTTGCGGTATTGAAAAGGTGCTGTGCTGCTTCCCTTTCTTGGGTGAAAGGCATTCTAGGCGACGCATGAACTCGTCTTGCACCTTTGCAATCTGTTTCCCATCGAGTCAAGTTTTTTTTCCAGGGTGTAAAGGCGAGAATACAATCGCTTCTGCTTTTGTTACGAAGCCTTCAAGCGCTTAGCATGACACGTTCTTCTTGGCCTCTTCGTCTTTAGTCGCGACTTTCTCAACAGCAGGGACTTGCTCAGATAACGACAGGCGACGCACCTGGTTTCTACAAAAAAAAGCATGAAGCTAGATTTTGTTAAATAATCATAACACACATTTTATAAGGGTGACCATAGTGAGCGGGAAGTATACGAACTCGTAAAAATCGCCACACAGAATATTAATACAAGTATTATTTTTTTACGTTTAATGTTGTGTAAATGCAAAGTATGCTGCTCTTGTGTACCTTCTGGACATATTAGCATTCTTTAAATTAAAGAATAAAATATTAAGAATACCACTTATGTGTTCAGCTGTCATCATCCCGTACATTTCTCTCTGAAAGCGGTGCCTTGAACTATTCTAAGGGACTTCTCTATCCGAACAGTGAGCTTCTGAGAGAGTTCTTTAAACTCCTGGCCACACATAGCTCCATGACACAAAACTGCACAGTCAGCCTTTTGGAGCACACCTTCTGCTTCTTCCGCTGTGCGCACTTCAGTCTCGCTTGTTTTTCGTGCATGAAAGAAACACTGAGCAACAATTAACCGACTGTGATCTGGTGTAAAGCTCACGATATTTTCGTGCGAGATCACCGCACTCTCCCTCTTGTAAATACATAATGTCGCGTAGATGACGCCGAGTAGTTAGGAATGTAAATCTCGTGACCAAAACTGTGTAGGTAGCTTCAAGTGCTCTACAAATGCAGTGTGTTGAGCACCTATGAAGGTCGACTTGTCGGGTTCATCAGGCGAAGAAATTGACAGTTCATGGATGTCTCGGCGCGACTGGCGGGTTTTCTTCACTGGCTGGGTCACTACTGTTGCTGTCCGCTTCCTTGTTGGCCTTTCACGGGGCATCGCATTTGAGTGGTACGCCGGGAAATCAGGCAGCAAAGTGGGGAGAGCATCTTCCGCGAGCACTGGCCTAGTTCGTGGCATGCTAACCTCTTCGCCATTGACGATGTTCACATAGTCTCGAAGGATAGGGTGCGGTTCAAAATGTCTCTCGCACACCGCTGATGGCTCGGCGAGGCGTTTATCTTCTCGTTGAAGATTTCTTTCCTACTGTAGTCTGCAGGACTGCTCTGTTGGCGCACGAAACAGCGACGGCTTACGATCGCTTGCGCTCAGGCTGCCCTTGTTGTACGGGTAGCCCGACTTGCATCCCGGCACGAAGCAGTGTGTGTCCGTCTTTTTCTTACATTCATGACTGAGACGGGAAAGGAACGGTGAAGATTCTGTAATGGTCGCGTAGGGCCATTACGAAGGGGTGGAAAGAGACAGGAAAAGCTACGATGAAGACAGCGCCTCGAAAGGCCTGTAAAGATGCTGAAAAGGCTTACATTGCCGGGCGCGTGGGCCGAAGGGTGCCGAGGTGCGGGGCCCAAGGCGGGAACCCCGACGAAGAAAGAGACGTCACACCAGCTCGGAGTTTTCGTGAAGACTGTTCTTTTTTACAATATGTACATATATCCTGAGACGGCGCGTGCCGCTGTCGGCGCGTGCCGCTGTCGGGCACGTGGAGTCATCTCGTAGTAACAACGCACACTACGACTGAAAACACCATCTCAGTTATTGACAGCACACTACATCTTCTCCTCCCTTAATAGAAAAATAAATGTTGCATACTTTAGTAGGAGACCAAAAAAACAGCTTACTTCTTAAAGAACATACAGGAGTTAAACACGCACACAAAATCCTACCAACCAATCACTACAAGCAAAAAATAATTATGAAGTGGTCGGAGGAAATAAGAATAAAGAAATACATTTGAAAGGTATGATCATTAATGCTACGACTTTGTACTATGTCGAGCAGAATTCAGTTCTACTGAAAAGCGCTCTCTTCACTGCAACCAAAAATATCACTGACGAGTCCTTTGAAACAAAGATATCACTTTCAAACATCTCACTGTACGACGAGTCCTTTGAAACAAAAATCTCACTGTATGACGAGTCCTTTGAAACAAAAATAACACTTTCACTTCCACGAGTGAAATGACTGTCTGACTAGTCCTTGGAAACATAAGGAATAACACTTTCACTTCCAGAACAATTACTGACCGATAACCTCCATGTACATAAGCATGGAAACTTGATACTTCTAACAGATATGAGAAGTGCTAAGAAAACTATTTGTTCACATCTATACTATAAAAATACACTGCACTCTATGAAATTGCAAACCATTATGACATAAGTCCCAAAGTTATTTTCAAAAGGCATCCTTGGAGTACATATCTACTAGAAAATCACGAAATTTTTCGGGAAGTCGTCTAAGCCGCGTGGGGCGTCGTGGAGAGTCCGATGGGGATACTGGTGGAGTACGATATGTCGTCGGTGGTGTGTCTGCACCACCGTCACCTGATGTAGGAGTCGATTCTTCGGCTGCCTCTGGACTTGATTCTGGGTCCTCCGCTGACGCATGAGCCACTGAAGGCTCGGAAGGTGTGGCAACCTCTGGCCCCACGGAGTTCAGGGACTCCGCCGAGCCCGCTGCGGAGCTAGATGACGGCAGCTCGCTGCAATAGCCGAGTCCCAGTTGGGATGAACTTGATGATGCGGTGCTCACTATCGCACCGCTTGAAGGAATGGAAGGTTCAGGACCCTCCTGGACAGCGACCCTGGGGGCCTCTTGGAAGACTGCAGCCGGGGCAGCCGGCGGGACTGGTGGCTGGCTGCTGGCTTGATTGCCTGGTACGGCGGCGCGGAAGGCCGCTTGGACACCGGAATCAGGAACGGCACCGGGGACTGGGGTGGCGGGAAGGCCACCGAAGACCACCGCATCTTGAACGGCACAGGGTGCCGCAGGGGCAGGAACGTGAAGGGCACCGGGTACTGCCGGTACATGGACAGCACCAGGCACCACAGCTACATGGCCAGGACCGGGTGCCGTAGAAGCATGTGCGGCAACAGGGTCCGGCGGAACAGGACCGGCAGCAGGGGCCGCGAAAACAGGACTGGCAGCAGGGGCCGCATGGACAGGGACAGCAGGAGCACATGGACAGGACAGCAGCAGGGCCACATGGACAGGGACGGCAGCAGGGGCCGCAGAAACGGGAACGGCAGCAGGGGCCGCAGAAACAGGAACGACGCTGGGGACCGCAGCACGCAAGGTTGCAGGTGCCGGACCCTCAGGTGGCACGTGGCCCAGGCTTACAGCTGGAGCCGCATTAGTTGAAGTGGGGAATATGTCATCGTCCATAAGCCACAAAGGCTGACGTTGGGGTGGTTTCAATGTGGTACGTGTCATTTTGGCTGCATTCCATATGGTTCCATCATCTAATCTATACGTGGCTGGTCCTACTTGTTCATGGATATGTTGCGGTGGAGCATATTTGTTGCGCATTTTCCCTCTAATGTTGGGTTTGAAAACCTTCACTGATTGCCCAGGAGCAAAAACAGGGTGCTTGACTGCTCGCCTGGCATCGGAATACTCTTTCATCTTCCTTTGATATTCCCTGACTCTATCAGGAAGCTCTTCCTGAATGACATGTGAAGGGACGGCGGACTCTGGGGTCCCTCGCCCTTGGAGATGCAGTCGCGTCCGGTGGGTGCGACCATGTAAAGAAAAGCTGGCGTTTCTCCAGTCGCGGCATGGCGCGTACTCCGGTATACACCGAGATATTCTGTAATGGCTTCGGAAAGCGGACGATGTTGGACGAGAGCCAACTGAATAACAGACTTAAGAACTCTATGAAATCTCTCTACCTGCCCATTAGCTTGGGGATGATAGAGGGATGACTTCGCATGTTTGATGCCATGCATCTTCAAGAACTCGCTGAATTCCTTAGAAATGAATTGAGGACCGTTATCTGTCGTGATCTCCTGCGGCAGACCTTCGCGGGCAAAGACAGATTTCAAGAACTTTATGACTGTAGCAGTCGTGACGTTGTGGGCTGGTGCCACTTCAGGCCACTTACTGTGGTAATCTACCAGTGTAATGAAAAACTTCTCTTGAGCAGGGGCTCGTTCAAAGGGACCTACTATATCCATACCCAGTTTTACCCATGGACGGGTGGGGAATTCGACTGGTTGAAGAGGTGCAGGAGATGCCTTTGCAGGCTTGTCTGTCGACTGACATACCGAACAGTTCTGAACTTTGGTCCTGACATGTTGATTTAGATGCGGCCACCAGTAAAGCTCCTTAATTATGCTGGTGGTGCGCGAGATACCTTGATGTGTTTCGTGTGCTACATCAATGACTTGATCACGGAGAGTGGACGGAACCACTATCTTCTCTCCTTGGAACAACAATGCATCGGTAACTGAGAGCTGGTCTCTTACAACGAAATATGGTTTGAATTCAGGAGGCAATTTGTCCTCTGAGGGCCAGGTGTTTGAAAGATATGTCATGACAACTGGTAATACAGGATCTTTTGCAGTTTCTTCCTTGAACTCCTTCTGTGTGAGACAGGCACAGACAATCGAAACTACCTCTTCTTCAAAAGAGGTACCTTCTTCGGTATCTGGGACCGGAAGGCGAGATAGAGCATCGGCAACTACATTATCGCTGCCTTTACGATACTTCATTGTGAAATTATAGTTGAAAAGTCTAGCAGTCCAACGACTGATGCGTCGTGGACGGACACCTGTCCCTTGAGTGGACATTAGTGTGACGAGAGCTTGATGATCGGTCTGAATTTCGAAATGTCGACCCCACAGATAAACATGCCATCTCTCACAAGCCCACAGGATGGCGAGGGCTTCTTTCTCTCCTGCTGAGTACTTCCGCTCTGCTTCGGAGAGAGAGCGGGAAGCGAAAGCAACAGTCTTTAGTTGCTTCCCATGCTGTTGCTGGAGAACAGCACCTAGTCCGTAATTGGACGCGTCTGTGGAGACGACAACTGGAAGATTTGGATCGAACATTGCAAGAATGGGTGCCTGTTGAAGACAGGACTTGACACTTTGGAAACTGGCCTCTACGTCGGAGGACCAAACAAAAGATGCTCCCTTGCGCAGAAGCCTTCGGAGGGGTTCTACGAGAGTAGCACAGTGAGGGACAAACTTACTGTAATATTCTACTAGACCTAGGAAGGCCTTCAACTGCGAAGGTTCCGATGGAACTGGAAAATTAAGGACAGTGTCTATCTTCGACGGAAGGGGTGCTAGACCCTCCGCAGACAGACGATGACCAAGAAATGATAGTTCAGAAACATTGAAAACGGCTTTTCTATTGAGTTTCATGCCGGCCTCTCTAATACATTTGAGGACTTGTCTGAGATTATGATCATGTTCCTTCTGGGAGGAACCATAGACAATGACATCGTCCAGATAAAACTGGACTCCTGGACAATGTTTTAATATCTTGGACATGACCTGTTGGAAGGCCGCTGGTGCAGACGCCAGACCGAAACAAACTCGTTTGAAACGAAAAAGCCCTTCATGGGTAATGAATGCCGTTAAGTCACGACTCTTGGGGTCGAGACGGACCTGGTGATAAGCAGACGCAAGGTCTAACTTAGAAAAATGAGAAGCTCCACTGAGGGAGTTCAGAAGCTCATCAATGTGCGGGAGCGGAAAAGAATCTATAACAACAGCCTGATTTGGCGCCCGCAGATCGACACACATACGGATTCCACCGTCTTTCTTCTTAACTACTACAATGGGGGACACCCATTCCGACGCGTTTACGCGCTCGATAACGCCTTGGCGCTCGAGTTTTTGAATTTCTGCACTGACGGCATCACGCAACGTGATCGGCAAGCGGCGAAGTTTAGCTTGCACCGGCGGGACATGGTGCCGGACAGTGATTGTGTGAGTTTGGTTTTTAACTAACCCTAACTCAGGTGAAAAGAGATCCTCAAATTCTTCGAAACCAGAAGGTAATTTCGACGCATCGCTCACCGATGACGGTTGCAAAGATGGTCCCGACGTCGACGGATTCCTTGAAGTCTGGTCTCCGAAGACGCCTCTACTTGAGTAGTACTCAGACGACGTGGACGGCTGAGTGTCGTGGACAGTGGACAATGGTGAAGGGTGCTTGCAGGGAGCACTTGAAGGATGCGGTGGAGGACTGGGCTCCACCGTACATGGGGGCTGCGGGACTCCAGCCGACTTTACATGTCCCGGGATGGCCGAGCGAGGGTCAGCTGCATTGACATGGAAGCACTTGAGTGGCGCGCCCGATAAAATTAGACGCAGTCCATGCACGGCATCTGTCCCAAGCAGAGATCGGCCATTGCGAACGACGTAAAAAAGAATGTCGGCGGAGCGGTCTTTGAAGCCGACTTTGGTCTGGAAACATCCCATGACTGGAATCGACCCTCGAAGGTAGTGCACAAGAGTGCGCGGCGGTTTCTTTAGCCGGATTTGCTGCTTGAAGTTGATCTTGTTAAACATGCTCTCGGAAAGTATTGACACTTCGGAACCAGTATCAATGAGTAAGGGTAATGTAAATCCATTCACCTGAACATCAGCGGTGAAATTTCGTGGACGCCGGTCCGCACGCCCTTCGGGGAGGACCTCCGGGGATCCGACGGTGAAGACGTTGTTTGGCGGTTGTTCCTCCTCCTCGTCGTCGTCGGGGAACGTCACGATTCCATGGATCGGCGTCTGGTTACGGCCAGCTCCAAGCCGCTCGTACCGGCGACCGGCGGCGCGGCCACGTCCCGGCGGAAACGCCAGGCGACGGGGGTCGATGACTTCAGACGATGGAGGCGAACTCCGGCAAACATTTGAAAAATGGCCTATCTTGCCACAAGAAAAACATGTCATCCCGGACGCTGGACACTCCTCGCGCGGATGGGGTCGGCGACCGCAAAACTGGCACGATTCCGCCCCGCGCCCAAGAGCGCGCGCGCCCGGAGGAGCATCACGCGGCACTCGGCTCGTGAAAACGCGGGTATGTCCACGCGACTGGTGGCGCGGCAAGAAGGAAACCTTGGAAGGTGAGGAGGAAACATTTGCGGGGGAGGAGGAAACGGCAGGAGGCCGCTCTCCATTTTGACGTTGAGCGTTCGAATTCGAATACCGGTGGCGGCCATCTTGTCCACGCCGAACGGGAACCCTTTGTATTACCTCAACGGCCTGTACCGTCTCGGAACGCGGAAGACATGACGAAACTTGGCGGTACCGATCGCAATCTCGAGCAGTCCGTTCGAACTGTTGTGCCAGAAACACGATACGTTCGAGGCTGGGTAGTCCAGCTCCCGCAGACTCTCGGATTACCCGATCTTGCACCTCCGATGACAATAACCCGGCCAAAAAAACTTCCGCGATGCGGGTTTCAAGCGACTCCCCAAAATCACAAAAAGAGCCGAGGTGCCGTAGGGCACCAAGGTAATCAAGGACACTTTCTCCCTGCGACTGGACGCGGGTGAGGAACAACCTCCGTTCGACGACAACATTCTTTTTGGCAGCGAAGTGCTCATCAAGCGCCGTTATGAGAACGTCAAATTCGGAAACGGTCTCGCTATGGGCGAGGGCCGTGGATGGAAACGTTGAAACTACTCTTTGGCCTTCGAGACCAAGCAAAGACCACAACAACGCGCGCTTACGCTTCGGCGAGCTTTCATCGGCCTCTATGACCACAAGATAATTGAAAAACGATGTTTTCCAACTTGACCAAGGCTGCACAGGGGCACCTGGCGTAGGAAGGAATGGTGGAGGCGTCGGGAAAGAAGCCGTTGCCATTTTTGGAACTTATGAATGTTTCAAAAATTACTTGGGATGTACTACATGGACATGAAACATAGCGACGCTATCGTCTACTATGGCTATGGTTGAGACAAAGTTGCAAATAAAGGTGAAAATTGGAAAAATTCCACCGAAATGGAAACGAGAAAGTTTCCTCGAGTCTTGGAAACTTGAAAATGACGCTTCCGTGCGGTGCGCACTACATGCGTGAAAGGAAAAGAACCATTCGAACGGCCGTTACGGCGTTCGAAAAAAAGAACAAAGGATGGCGTTACGCCTAACCCTACTGGCGTTCGAAATGGAATGCTGACTGTCGCTAAGCATCGACAGTATTTTCATGTACTACATATGCAAAAGATGTGGTGGATTCAAATATTCAAAAGGACCTTCTTACATTTCGAACGTTACAACATACCTTGACCTAACACAGAAAAAGAAAAGTATACATGCCGGTGCAGCCACCACTCATCTCCGGCACGGAGTCTCACAAAAAAGCTCACGAGGGCGAAAATGGAAAAAATGCAAGAAAAGACCTCGTCGCCAAAATGTAATGGTCGCGTAGGGCCATTACGAAGGGGTGGAAAGAGACAGGAAAAGCTACGATGAAGACAGCGCCTCGAAAGGCCTGTAAAGATGCTGAAAAGGCTTACATTGCCGGGCGCGTGGGCCGAAGGGTGCCGAGGTGCGGGGCCCAAGGCGGGAACCCCGACGAAGAAAGAGACGTCACACCAGCTCGGAGTTTTCGTGAAGACTGTTCTTTTTTTACAATATGTACATATTCCCAGAGACGGCGCGTGCCACAGTGGCGCGTGCCGCTGCCGGGCACGTGGAGTCGTCTCGTATTAACAACACACACTACAACTGAAAACGCCATCTAGCTTATTGATGCTGCACACTACAGATTCTCCACCACTATAGACCTTTTCTGCAAAGTGCGCCGCCATCTTGAATTGACGTCACTTCCAGTATGGGCGAAAACATTGTTTTGCCTTTGCCACGCCAATAGAAGGCATTTAGGATATAAGCGTAACCGTCACACTTTCTCGTTTTGCCTCCCCTTTATTTTTTTTACTATTTGCAGGTTGAAGCGTTGGATTATTTTTTCGTCGCCCATACCGGATACGCCTATTAGGTGGCTGGGGACGAGAGTACACAGAAAAGGTCTATACCACAAAAAGTGCTACGGTTGTTTGTTGTTTATTTTGTAATAAAGAAAATAAATATAGTGAAAAGGAAGGAAACGGAAACGCGTAGAACGAAAGGTTAGTCTCCCGTAAGCGGGGTCAGCTTTTTCGTCCTACAGGGAGAGGGAGAGGGGAAAAGATATAGGTAGAAAAGGTTAAAAAAGCACACACACACGAAAAAACTGTACATTGGCCCTTAGGCAGGGCGCATTAAACAGTCAGGGCGGGTTCTCGATGTCGTGATTTGCGCTGATCAGGCTGTTATTTTTCAAAGTCGAGAAGAGAGTCCTGCCTCATCCACGAAGTCAAGCACCGCCTGGAGTGCAGTGGACCGCTTGGCCCGTGATCCTCTCGGGAATAGGAGTTCTTGTGTTGTGCTGGCGTCGATGTGAAGTTTTCCGAGGGTTTCTAGTAGCGTCTTTCTCTGATCCTCAAGCGCTGGGCAGGTCCAAAATATATGGTCGATGTCTTCGGGTTCATTGCATGAGCTGCAATCTTTTGTGTTTGACCGTCTGAGGAGGTGCAAACGGACGTTGGTGTTCGAGCAACCCGTTCTCAGTCTGTGTAACTGCGATTCTTGTTTACGGTTGAATTTTTTCTTTTGTATCGGGAAAGGTGGATAACCAGCTGCCGTTTCTGCGTCAGGGTGTTGTTTTGTTAATTCTTGGTGGATTATGACGCGTGCGGAGTTGTACTTATGGATAGCAATCGTTGGGCAGGAATCTTTGTGTGCTGCCAAGGCAAGACCGTCTGCTTCCTCGTTTCCTAGAATTCCCACGTGTGATGGAATCCACTGGAAGTATATAGTGATCCCCGCATCGTTTGCTTTCCGTGTGAGTTGGGCGATAGATTTTGCAAGGGGACAAGCTGTGTTGAGGTTTGCCAATTGCATTAGTGCGCCTTTCGAGTCAGTGAAGACAGCAAGGTCTATTGAGTTTATGTATTTTGGCACTTGTGTGATGGCAAGCCATATAGCTGTAAGCTCGGCTGTTGTTGAGCTAGTGCAATTGCTCAGCCGATCTTTACAACTCAAGCCCATTTCAGGGACGACGTAGGCTGCTGTGGCCGAATCGCCTTTCACACTGCCATCTGTGTAAACATGAATCATATCTGCGTAGGTGCTGATTGTTTCGTTTCCAATATAACGAGCCACCGTCTCTGCGACTTTTTTCCGTCTTGGAAGGTCGAGAATGTCTGTCGCTATTTTGAGATGGTTGTCCTCTCGATGCGGAGGCGGGATGGGGGGTACGTTCTCTGGGCATCCGATGATATCCAGGAAGGTCTGCGCCACCTTTCCGAAGTGGGAGGATGACCTTGCAGTCACTGAGTTTAGCAAGGCGTATGAAGACTCAGTACCAGCAAGTCTCGTTATCTGGCGCAAAGCCCGTTCTTTTGCCTGTAGTTGAAGGGGGAGTCGCTCGCCTCTACCAGGGTGGGAACGTTCTTTGATGAAGCGGGCAGGCCGAGGCATATACGGATCGCTTTCCTGTGAAACGTCTCCAGCATCGTCCATTGTCGTTGTTGAAGATTCAGGAGAGGCAGGGCATACATAATTCTATTAACAATAAGACCTCGATAAAGTGTCATCATTGTCTGCTGGCTGCAGCCCCAGTTTTGACCGGCGATTCGGCATAGCGCTCCAAGTAATTTCCGTGCCCCTTCTAGCACCGTTTGCACCGCCGGCCGCCAGTTGACTCGATCGTCGATTATGACTCCAAGGTAGCGAACTTGTGATTCTCTTCTGATCCGGTTGCCATAAATCTGTAAAGTAGAATATTTTCCCTTCAATCGACCTCGTGGTCGGTATGTAAGAACTGTTGTTTTTGCTGCTGACAAAGTAAGGCCGGCATGATGAAAAAATGAGGTAGCAACATTCAGGGCTTGTTGCAGTTTGGCTTGTACGGTCGTGGAGATTTCTGTAGGACCTGTGCACCATAAGGCTACGTCATCTGCGTAGATGGCACAGTTGACTGGGATGGCTTCGAATTGTGGGAGAATTGGGGGAAGTCCCGCCATTACTATGTTGAATAGTAACGGACTGAGCACACTCCTTGCGGTACACCTTGGGTAACGGTGCGTGTTGTGCTGGTGTGTCCACCCATTCGTATTTGAAATGTTCTACCACTTAGAAATGCTCGAACGAATTGTAGAGACCGTCCTCCGACCCCGATGAGCTCTAGGCGCTCAAGAATGACACTGTGCGGAAGTGCATCGAAGGCGCGGTGTATGTCGAGGAAGACGACGTGGGCTACCTTCCCTTCTGTCTTTGCTTCCTCCAAGGATGATGCAACGTCCCCTATTGAATCTGATGCTGACCGGCCTTGGCGAAATCCAGATAGTTCAGTCGGTAGTGCTCGCGTGCGCTCCAGTTGCCAACTGATTCGTCGGTGAATCATTTTTTCTAGTAGCTTGCACATGCATGAAGTAAGAGATATAGGTCTGTATGATGTTGGTTCATGTGTAGGCTTACCAGGCTTTGGAATGGCTATCACAATTGAGTGTAGCCATGTATTTGGCAGATTGCCAGAGCTCCATATTTTGTTAAGGTGCTCCAGTAGTCTTGGCCTGAAGCACACGTCTATGTTCTTGATGGCTTGGTAAGTAATGCCGTCAACCCCGGGTGCGCCGCGTCGGCGACATCGTGAAAGCGCGTAGTTTAACTCTGTCATTGTAAAGTCGTCGTCAATTGCTATTGGGCTAAACGCTAAAGTGGGCGGTTTTGGTACCGACGGGGTTTCTTTAGGTGCCTCAATAGTTTGGGAGAATGTATCCGCAAATATTTCCACAAGTTCAGCAATCGAGATGTTGCGTTTGATAGCTATTGCCGCAAAGGGCGATGTCGGGCTCACGGGGCTGAGGAGGCTTTTGACTGTCGTCCAGGGCTGCCGTGACCCTGCCTCGGTGTTGAGCGATTCACTCCGGAGCTGCCACTGTTGTCGTCCTAGGCGCACTGTGTGACGGCGGAGTATATGCCACATTTTGGAAAAGCGCACCCGCCTCACCCTCGTCGTCTTCTTCGCTCATTGCACATGTGCCATTAAGTTCCTAGGGCACAGAACTCCAGCGCCACTCAGCGGTATCTACGTCGACCGTCTTCACGCGCCCCATTGTAAGCGGGCGCGGCTCTTGCCACGGACATTCTCTAGAACACTGTAGTTGTGGACGCACTCTCGACCAACTCTATACTTACGACCACTCCATCTGAGTGCTCCCTATGGAAGAGCCTGCTCCCGGCTGTATGTATGTATGTATATTTGCAGCGCAATCTCTTTGCAACAAGAGTCTATATGGTATAGACGCGCCAAAAAGCAAAACAAAACAATAAACCACTGGTGTCACCGATGACTCTTCCTCCATGTCTCGAGTCGCCACTTAGAGCAAGCAGGCTATATGGTTGTGCTCCTCAGTAAAAGCGAGTGCTTGCCTCGATACGGGATCCCACGATAGGCGCTGGAAGTAGTGCCTTGCACGCGATGAGCAGGTGTTCGATGGTTCTCTTCTGCACGCTGGCACAGACGCTGCACATCGTGTCCGTCGCGTTGCAGTCGTACTTCTGTCGGTACGGCCTGGTACGTAGAGCACCACCATGGGCCTCCATAATAAGTCGACTGCCCAGCGTCTAGGGTGGCTGGCATGTCCGTCTGTCTCAGGGTGAAGACATCCATTGTTGCACCAAATGTTCAGCGCGTGACGCTCTCGCGCACTCGGTGCGTGACTTTGGACGCTAAAATGGCGTCTCCGCATTAGCCAAATCTACGCGCTCGAGCTGATTGACACCGGATTGCGCGTACTTCAGAATGCATAAAAAATGATTGGGCGTAAAAGTGGCTGCGATGTCACCACTCAAGCCAAAAGCGCGCGTGTGTATGAAGGCACTCTACCATGATGATGATGATGATGATGATGATGATGCGGCTTTTTCCCTTTATACCGGGCGAGCTTCCGAAGGGTCTTCGTGCCCTGGGGCCAAAAAAAACCATAAGATTCTGTTCTAAAGTTTCTTCCACCAGTGTTCCAGACGCGCTTTCGTCCTTTGCACGCACTGCATGGGAGAAATGTCTAGCCTCCGTCTTGTGGAGGGTCGTCTGCTCCGCCCGTGTCGGGAGGTTGTCCGAGTCCACCGTCGTTTTTAAAACCAAGTGCACATGCTAGCATCGCCTCCGAGGTGAAGCCGGCGATCTACTAGTGGGGTTGGCCGCAGGCACTCACAGTAGAGCACTAGGTGTTCAACTGTCTCAGGCTTTTCTCTGCAGGCGCGGCACATCGTGGAAACCACCTTGGGGTCAAACCGCTCCCGGTAGACCAGAAGTTCGTAGAGCGCCCGCTCGAGCCTCGAACAGAAGGCGGCTGCCCAAGCTATTGTCATAGAGCGTCCAGTTTTAGCGCTGCCTAGTGAGAGGCGTTCTCACTAGGCGGCACGAAAACTCGGTCCTCCTACCTCGTCGGGTTTTCCTGTTATCCGTGGGTGCGTGCCAGCTGATCGCGCTTTCTGGTTTCAAGCGTGTTCAAGCTGTAAAATGTTTTTCTCTATGTAAACGATACTGAAGGAATCCAATTCGTTAATTTGTTTGCGCAGCCAACACCAGATGGTAATGCCTGCGACCGCGCGCCGCCAACGCCATTAGCGGCGAAATGTTTCGGTGGCGCCCCCGTTCGGTTACCTTTCGTGACGTCATTATCTTGTGAACAACAAGTTCGATGGTGTTTGTAATGGGCATGGCGGAAGCCTGAAATCATAGCGCTCTCAAAGCAACACTGCCAACTTGTCGAAATTGAAGTTCTTGCATTCCTTTTATTTCCGTCGATGAGACATCCTTTGCTGACGTCAGAGTCAGCATTCGGCCAATTGTGGATGGGCCGACCACAGCGACGCTTTCGACCGCTCACGTCGCCAATAGAGGCCAGCACAACCTGGTGCAGCGCCGAAAAAGACGAAACAAAATACACGAGTTCCAGGCCCGCCACGAGGCGCCGGTGGAACTCGGCCCTCCGGGAGGTGCGTGCTGGAGTGTTTCCAGATGGAGTGGTCGTAAGTACATAGATAGGTCGTGGGCACTATATGGCCATAGCCACAAGTATTTTACATCAACTTATCGAGAGCTAAACTATCATCATTTCAACCTCACCATACCTGGATGCGGGGGTGGGGGAAGGAGCGGGGTGGCAGGTCGACATTAGACGGCTCCGACGCGCCTAGGTCAAGGGTGCCCGACATGTTGACGCCGGAGTTTCCTGGCAGGTTGACGCCGGAAGGCTCGGCATGTTGATGACGGAGGGACTTGGCCGAGCAGCAGCGGAGGGGCCTACAGGAGGCCCGGTGTCCAACGCATTGGGAACAGCGGACAATAAATTGTGTCATAATTTTCCTGGCACCTCAGGAAACGTTACTATCCCAGTGTGGCTTCTACGGTGCTACGAGTTTGGCTTCTACGGTGCTACGAGCAAGGCTACGATGACTCTGAGGTGACCTATGTCGACGCAGCCTCAGCTGACAGGGGTCGAATGACCCTAGCAGTTACGAATCGCTCCGGCCAAATCCTCACGGCAGGCAGCATGTATACCAGCAACAGTGCAGAGGCAGAGGAAGCAGCCATCGCCTTGGCCCTCACCCTCAGCACCACGAAAGTCATCGTCAGTGACTCCCAGATGGCCATCCGCCAGTACATGCGTGGTCAGATCTCTGACAAAGCTCTCAAGATCGCCACTGGTCATCGTCTGATCGACCACCCAGTCCGCATCCTGTGGTCTCCAGCCCATGCGTCACTCCCAGGCAACGAGAGTGTTCACAGTGCAGCCCGCGCTCTTACACACCGGGCTAGCACACCAAGTGAGCACTCGACCTTCGCCTCGTGGAACCACGACAACCTCTACACCTTTAAGGGGGTGCTGGACCACTACCGAGTAGAACGCCGAGCCTACCCAGAGGCTCACAGCACTCTCAGCAAGGCAGAATCCACCATCCTCCGTCAAGTCCAGACGGAGACCTTCCTCAACCCGGCGCAGTTGCACTCGTGGTACCCAGATACCTACGACCCGTCTTGCAGGAACTGTGGCGAGATCGCCACACTCCACCATATACTCTGGGGGTGCCCGGAGCTGCTTCTTCATTCGAAGAATAAGGAGTTCATCAAGCAAGCCAGGCAACCAGGCGCCTGGGAATCCTTCCTGCGGGATCCTGACCCCAAGACTCAGAAAATTCTAGTCCAGCTGGCCTCGGACGCCGCCGGGAACATCGCGTCTCGTCTGTCGACCGAGGGGATCGCTTCGTCAAGGGTCTCTCCCTAAGAGAGACTTGCTTGACGCGGGGATCTAACAGTCTTGGACCCAATAAAGTCTACCTCACCTCACCGATAAGAGGTGAAATCAGCAAGAGAAGGCGCGTACACACTCATGACACAGCTGCTTCCAGCGTCATCAACTAGGCCATCACTGTCTACGAGACGACGCAGAAAGAGGCTCAGTAATTTCTGCGCATTTGCATATCCTGTTTGATTCCGTCACTTCGCTTCGTGATGTGTTTTCCGGCCAGTCGACGCTCACGTGAGGTTATTAAGAACTGAAGCACTCTGCTTGCCTGACGTAGTGATTTGTTTAGTTTGTCACTGTAGTATTTCTTGCGTAGTTGGAAGCATGCTTACGTCTGCGTCTGGAAGGGGCAGCGCATGGGCTGCACTGCCCCGGATGGCGTTCAGTCCCAGAAGTGAGGCGATCCGCACCTCCAGGTCAGTGAGACGACGCACGGTGTTCTGGCCCCCACCAGTGCGTTGGGCGTCCAGTTCGACGTCTCTTGCACGGTCTTTGGTTTTTCTTTTTTTTTTGCTCACACCAGTACTCTTTTCAGCCTTTGACATCTCTTTGCGGACGCCCTGGTCCGCCGGTAAAACCGCCAGAGAGCACCATAGGCTGTTGCGGGTTTCAGAGGTCTCACCGGGCCCCAAGTTGGTGGCAGCGTGCACCAGAGATATGTCTTCCTCTATGAACGCTACTAGAAGTTCACATTGAACTTGAGTCACTCGTTGTCCTGTTGGCCGGAGCAATGCGAGGGCCCTTGAGCTGCTTAGCACCGTCCATTTTGATGTTGATGAAGTACGGCGGACAAAAATGTGTAACGAGGCTCGCAGAGATGAAAAATTGCGTCTGACGTGGCGAACTGACGTGTTGAACGTGACGTGTCTTTATGACAATCAAGTCGAAAGATATTCCACGATTTTTGCTGCCACTCTCGCCGCGCAAGGTACAGCGCAATGTCAATAGCCTCCAAGGATTTCACCTCGCGCTCGTAGGTTTCATTATGCTACATGTTAAAAAATAACTCGCACGCTGTGCTCGTGCCGATCGATTAGACAGCTGTCAATATTCACGTGCCGATGCTTGAGCTCCGAATTCGCACTGTGCAATGGTGGAACAAGCAACATCGTTGTACGTATTACATGCGTATTATGAAGTACACGTAGTAGCATTTAAATAGTTCCAACATTGGTGTCTTTTGTGTCTTCCATCGTGCAGGTTCCGCTGCTTTCAGCAGAAGACACACTTTGCTGGAAGGGTCTGTCCCACCTTGGCGAGAACAAAGATGAGGTGCTTAGAGATATGTTTCCTCCACAATAATTACTTGCGATACCATTTGAGACATAACGTTATGTGCGCATATCAAATATACGCGCAGCAATCTTCATGTCTTAAGACGCTCGCATTACGTGCCACCAATGAAGGGTGAACTTTCACATTTTTCTTTTTTTATCACGACCAAAACAGAGATCTGTCAAAACTCGGTTTATTATCCAGTCTCGAAGATTCTATGCCGTTGACGCATTACACAGAAGCTACAAGGAAGCCATTACAAGCTCAAAACATGCAGTCAAACAGGCTTGCAACCACCTCCATTGGTCGTTTGAATCACAACCTCTCATCCCGACAGACACCACCATAAGGTTACCGTCACGCCTCGGTTTTTTGTGGGAGCGGTCGCTGACGGCCTCGGAGGCGACAAAGGCCATCGGACCACATGAGCCATACCATCTTTTGATCATGTTCCTGTTCGCGGCCGGCTGCACAACCGCTGTATACTCGAAGACAACGCGAGCTTTATGTCCCCGGTAACATAGCTATTCGTTGATCAGCACCGTGCCGTCGTCATTGGTCGTCGAAGCCAACTACAGCCTTGCAATCAGGCTGGAGTAAAGCCTCCACACCACACTCCCACTAATGCATCCTACCTCCTTTGTGTCTGGCTCAACGAACACGGCTGTAACTAACGTTCTTCAACGTCGTTCCTGTTGTTACAAATTAACCATCGACGAAAAACACAATCACTTTCATCACAGCTAAAAAAGTCGGAGTCGAGTTTCTCATCTTGAAAAAGAATAACACAATCGATTTTCATTGTCACCTCGCCGTGCACTTAAGCAGCCGTTGCCGTCACCGAAAGAAGTCATCCTGTAGCGAAAAACACGTTATCGTGCCATCCGTGGTCGTGCTCGTGGGTCAAGCCAACGTCGCTCAAGTCTCACAGCCTATTGGCCTAGTAGAACAAGAACACCGCCATCTTTTTTGTTCGTGTTTCAAAACTCACCAAGGGTAAGGTTGTCACGATTTAGCGCCTTAAATGATCAAGTTTGGACTATATCAGACGTCATTTTGTCGTCACCGGCCAAAGCCGAACAGTGAGTGCCTACGGACCAACCGGAGGTGTCCCAGTTTTTAGAATGTTTCTATGACAACACTTCAGTGTATCCAAGACAGCAGCACTCCACGCACGCGTGGTGTAGCCAATGGGAGCACGCGGTTCCTAGAGGGAAAATGGTTTGTTTGTAAGCTTGCTGGGGATACTGGCAGCTCGGAGCACGTTGGGCGATGGACTCGCACTGCAGAACTCGCTCGCTCCCTCGCAGCCGCGACAGCGCGGGAGATTTGACGTCTGCTATTGTGATACCAGTAAGGGTGTGCGAATAGTGGTTCGAATCGAATAGCGTACTGTCATCCCTAGCATCAACAACGCAAAAAAAGCCGGTTGCATCGGGTTTCCTTTGCACCGCAAAGGCTATGAATGACGTTGTGCTGTACAGGGGGAACAGCGCACCCGCAAAACAGTTGCTCAAGTCAACGCACAAACAAAAAAGACACACCTACGCAGCGCTGACTCACAACTCTTTGTTATATTTGCACTTTCGCCTTTGTCTCTTTTTGGTAGTATGGACTAGGGCCATAAAGAATAATTTGGTCTTTTACTTCAATAGGGTGCTAAACCGTAAACCAAACACTAAAAATAAAATTATTGTTAAATTAATTTAGATTAGCTCCCAGTTGCAGAGCGGCCGGCCATGCCGAGTTGCGTCGAGATCACTGATCTCTATTTTAGTAGGCTGGATCGCGGATCGGGAGCCCGTCGGTGTCGCCACCGGCGGCCATTGCTTGACACCAGGCAATACATGCAAGTCTATGGGAGAAACGCAAAAAGTAAGAATATTGAAGCATGTACGCTGTGCTCGGAGGCGAGTATTTTATGGTGTGCTGCGATCTTTATGTCGGGTGTTTGGAGATCGAATCGGTATTTGTCAAACGTTCGAACGCCGATTAAAAAAATCAAACGTACCGGAGCACCTACGGCTGAGCTGGCGAGCTTGCTCTCGTAGTGGAGTAAACAAAGGAACTTGCCGTCAATGAGACTGTCCTCGGGGAAGCCCATAAGTTGATGAATGACAAAGAAGTTCCATTTCGACAGCGGCTTTCCGGGAGTGAGCGAATTCCGCGTAGCAAAGCCTTCGAGCTTGTCGTCTGCTAAACCCAACTCAACAAAACCGCCACCGACTCCGCGGTAACTCTAGGTAACTCTCGCTTCATTGAGCTGCATTACAGCGGAGTCACTCTCGACCACAAAATATTTATTTATAAGAACTGCGAGGGCTGTCAGTTTTAATGTTTGTACGCAAGCTATTTGACGGGCTTATCGAAAAGCATCCAAAAAGTTTCAGTGCCGACAACAGCTTAGAAACGGGGAAACGGCACTTTTTCTCGTTCTTCCCATAGACTCCCATGCATTGGCTGGTGTCAATCAATGGCCGCCGGTGGCGACACTCGGCCCCAGCTGCCGAGGCCGCGGTCCGCGATCCAGCCTACTACAATAGAGATCAGTGGTCGAGATGGTCGAGCGCCCAGCTGCAGTGTTGCCCAGCGTGAGTTGATGACGATGATGATGATGATGATGTAGCTGTTCGCTATGAATCGGGCGATTCCGAACCATGCTCCTGCCTAGCCAAAAAAATAGTATCGGCAGCGAGCGCCACCTTGTGGCGTTTGGCTGCAACACGATGGCATACCGGCTGCAATGGGAGTGCGAGCCACCTGCCATGCATCTTAGTACAGGAGGCGTTGTCTCAGCCTATGATCGTTCTCCGCCAAGTCACATTTAAGACTAAGGAGCTCCACGAGAGAGCCATACTACCGCGAACTGGCGCTGATTCTTAAGCGGTACTACGCGGGGAGATATCTCCGTGGGGATGAGCGTGACGTGAGCAGCCGGGAGATCCCTCCCCAGTTCCTGCGACTCACGTGGTGTCGGATATATCGACGCGGAGATATCCAGAGGAACGTCAAATTTGAGCTGCTACTCTCAACACCCGACTGCACGCGCTGTTGCCGTACACTGACGTCCAGAATGGACCGAAATGGAGTTCGCCACGAAGCATCAGTATGCTGCTGATGGCAGCGGAGTTCGAAGCAGAGGATGACGACGACTTCCTTCCAATGAGAAAGGTCAGCGGTGGGTAAAAAAAGTGGCTGCAG
>JAZHYW010032705.1:0-10592 GCA_037355805.1 Ixodes ricinus
GTGGCATGAATCTGGCTCTCTCGATTGTTGTGCGGCGTTGAATCTAGCCGATTTCGGACGTCCAAAGGTGTTTTTTCGTTCTTCAGCACCACACAGAAATACAAAAACTCAGTCAGCGTGCCATAAGTAGTGCGAGGCTCAATCGGCTGAGCTTGTACACCACAAAATGGGGGCGCCACAGTTTGTTCAACGCTTCAGCGCAGGAGGCCTATTGCGCCCGTTCTGCACTAAGCACCAAATTGGCGGCGTCCGAAAGAAAATGGGGGAATGCAGACGGCGTGTGTGTGTGTATGCCCGTTATTTTATATTTGCTTCACCTAGAACTGCATCGCGGAATTGTCTCTCTTTGTCGCAGGTTGCGCCTGCGTCCACGGGTGCTACGGGGCGTCGCGCAGAGGAGCACGGAGGTGACGCTGCTCGGAGACCAAAAGCTTTCCCTCCCCGTGGGAATCTCGCCAACTGCAGCTCACGGGGACGTGCACACGGATGGCGAAGTGGCCACCGCAAAGGGTGAGCCAAGCCCACTTCGAAGGCAGGCCTCGCGTCTTTCCCGCCCCAAACGTCATCACTCGTGGGTCCACGCAACGCAGCCTAGCTTAGGTCAGCCTCGCCGTCGGCGCGTCTTGCAGGGTGTCACAACGGGCGCGACGCCAGCAAGCGTCGACGCCAAGACACGCCTGCCGCTTTGCGGATACTCGTCGAGTTTCGAAGCGTTTGCCGCTTGGGACGGGTCGGGGAGCCACCAACGATGACGTCATTCGCGGGCCTTGACTTCTGGGTGACATTCAAGCACCGTCCCCACGGGAGCACCACAAAGACGTCGCCGGCTACTCTCGGAGTATCACACTTGACCTTTGCTGGCCTCTAAACTGACTGTTGAGCTGGACTCGGTCATATAGCTTCTCAAATATACAGCCTAAAAAAATGAAAAAAAGCAGAAGCCGTTGGGAATTTTTCATTAAAGCATACTTCTCGCAACTTTTGAATACATTCAGACTTTTCAGTTTATCAGTAATTCGCATAAACCCAGGAAGCACAGAATGTGTCGTGACTGTATTATATGTGCGTTGTGAAGGACCGTTCACGCACCTGCGACTCCTTAGAACCGAGTGCCCTAAGGCTTGTTCACACAGTTGTGTTGGACTGCGACTGCAACCACTTGCGTGTTGTTAAGACTGCTTGCGTCGAACCGTTGCTATGGCGACCCTTACGACGAGCCAATGGGGAAGCGCTGTGCTGCACGACACAACGCAGCGCAACACAGTCGACGCAACTCTGTGAGCAAGCTTTTAAAACCTCTTAAAAGGATACGACAACGACATTTCGGCGCTTATTTTTTGGTTTCTATGTGTTCAAAGGAACAGTATCACATCGAACACACCAATATCTTGTTAAAAAAAGTCACGAAAAGGAATTTTAAAACGAATTATACGATTAGCAAAGAGCACCTGGTGGATGTCGCTAACGCCTCGTTTGAAATGCCTGTCTAGGAACCTTGACAGGCAGTGACGATAACTGTCTTGCCTCCAGCCACGACAAGAGAAGAGCTGAAGGAGGAACTCCCTCTTCCCGAGAATGCCTTTTGTGTGTCCCAGAAGTCGTTATTGTCCCTCTACAATATTATAGAAGATTAACCCGTCACTCACAATTCGTACAAAAGCAGCTGCTTCGGTGGCTGGAACGACTAGGCCATCCTCTTGACGTCAGCCTCGCCGTAGCTTTGCTCGTCCCGAGACGAACTACGTCACGACTGCGCTGAATGTCACGTGCTCTCCGCTGGATGTTCTCCGAACGCTTGCCAGAGTGGGCCGTTTATAACGAAAAATAGAGCCACCAGGCTCAAAGTACAAACGTGCGATTGCCATTTACGGATATTGTGGATCATATTCAACCTAATTTTGAACACGATGGGTATATTTCAAATTTCGTTGAAGTATCCCTTTAAAATCTCTTACGGCGAGAGAACACACTGGCACGTTGGCGCCATCTATGCTGAGATCCTGGAAGTACATTTCACTAGAATGAAGGTTTTCTGGTGTTTGCGAGGTCAAATGTACGTACTACTTATAAGAAACGTTCGTTTATAACATTGACAAAAGTGCTTTGAGCCAAGAAAAAAAAAACAATCATGCGAGAAAGAAATAGGAAATATACGGAAGCCCCAAGTGTTCCACTGCTACCCGATAGGAGGCGGTTGTGTGCTGTCTCGCCCAGGTCTCGCCGTAAGAGATTTTCAACAGGTTTCAATGCACTCGGTCTTAAGATGTCGCAAGTGTTTGAACTTCCTCGATATGCTGTCCCGAAGGGGAGCAGAGTTCACATTTGTTTTCCCCGCGCCGCCACGCCGCAATTTGCCGAGATCGAACACGGGAGGAGCAAAGCATCCAGCGCCGTGCAAGAAAGCCACCGCTACGGTCGCTCCCCCGATGTTGCAAGCGCCCCGGCGTATGTTCCTTTGCTTTCGTTTCCTTCTCCTCCTCTTCTGTTTTCCATGAGCGGCGGCGCACGCGGTGCCGCTATTCGCCAAATTTAGTCAACGTGACAAGCAAAGCACCCAGGGCGTGCAGCAAAGCCGGCTCCACGGCCACCCGCCGAGGGAACTCTAGTTTGAACGGGTCTTTATTTTTATACTTGAATACGGGGAGCATTGGTATAGTTTCGCCCGAAGCCACCCATTTCTTTTCATGGGTTCTTGTTTTTAAATTTGCTAGCGCTATGTTTTGAAATTTGGGCATCTTAAAGGGGCCTGGACATCAAAATTAACCAAGCTCAATTACTCGTGGTATAAAATACTGATAGGTTAATAGTTACCTAGTATACACACCAAGTGTCCCGATTTTTAGAGCACTAATAACTAAAATATCTATTTTTTAACTGTCACTCGTTCGCATCTGCAGACCAGGCAACATTGACAGAATACTGCCGTAACCAGCCCATAGGAATCACATAATAGTGTCTGAAAGCACGTGACCAATGTGACTACGATCGCTAAGTTGAGCGCTCCGTAATTCTTGCTGAGCTCTGCTGAGTGCGTGCCGACGGCGAGCTTCCACACTTCTTTTGCAACGTACCTTCGGCACCATCAATATTTCCGGTCTTAGCAGCCTATTAATGTGAGCTCGTTCTGAGCATGCGCTCTAAACATCGCCCTGAAATATGGCGTACCACGAATACCCCCTATAGCTTTTAGCATCGGCTTCGCTCTCACTCGTAGTGAAAATGGAGTATTGTCAGACGTCAACAGCCACCATTCCAGACCTTGCCGCTGAGCGTTTTCAGCAGCGTCATCGCTCATCTCGTCGTTGCCTTCCACGGTGCTCTCGCCGCCGTTACTAGAGCTGGTCGCCAGCGGATCAAAGTCAAGATGACCAGCTTCAAACAGCGCTTCGTAATAATCACTGCCATCGCTGTCAGGCACGTCGGAATCTTTGAAAACAGAAGACTCTTGCGAAGCGAGCGGCGACCCGACCAGGCTTCACGTGGTAGGCAAATGGAAAACGAAGTCGACGAAGTGGCTGAAAACCGAAGAGTGCTGAGATAACCAAGTTTGGGAGAGCGTGCAAGTGGATGGTTGGAGTGCGCTGCCCCGCCGCTTGGAACACTAGGAAAATTATTAATTATATGGAGGGATGCAGAAGATTACGTCACCATGCGTGGCTGCCTTCTGCAGTGGGCGGTTTCAAGGTCATACAATTAAATTTAATTTATCTACGAAACTATCGCGTTCCTGGCAAAACAAATTCGACGCATATATATACTTCGCTTTCAGCTTGGGTCCAGACGCAGCCGATGCTACGAGCGCGAGCGTGTGGCCTTGAACAGTGCTTGCATTGCACGAGCGCGCGCGTGCTTGGCAGGGACGCTGAAAGCCCGGAGCTCGCGCTTGTAGCATCGCCTGCGTCTGGACCCAAGCTGAAACGAAGTATAGCCACTCTCAAGCCCGGTTCAGACAGTTGCGTTTGACTGCGTTTGACTGCGTTGCGGCTGCGAGAAACCAGGACATCCATGCTGCTTACATCGCGTGCCAAGGTGGTTCCTTGAATTGGATTCCACGCTTTATACGAAGCACAGATGTGCCGGTGACTCGCTTTCGGTTCTCGACGCAACGCAGTCAAACGCACTCAAACGCAAGTGTCTGAACCGGCCTTTACTTTTGGCTTACGTCTCCTTACGCCAGTGGTCACCGGGACATCTGTGCTTCAAATCGATCAGTTCAAGGCGATATACCTGGCACGAAACATTCAAGACAGGAATGTTTCGGTGACTTATACGTAACGTAAGAAATCGTGAGAAAACCCGTTGCTCTGTGAACTAAAGTCACTGGATCCAGTGTGAGACAGCCTTTACACCCCATCCGCTAACGCTACATTCGTCGATATTGTGGCGATGCGTGGCTTTCATTTCGCAGTGAGCAAATACACGCGTCTTGCTTTTGTCCGTTGGCATCCTGGAATGCCCGGGTCACACTGCTCAAACATCATCACAAAAGACAGTCTACAAGCACGAGTCACCTCAATACACCGTAGTTCGAATGCCACGTGCCACGTGTTCTCCTTAATTAAACCCGTTGCCACGCGGCATTCGAATCACGGATCTCGCGGTGATTCGCGTTCGAATCCGCATGCAGACTGTCTTTTGCACGATGTACAGTACAGGGTATCACTAAAGAAAATTTACACGATCTTTTTTACCGCAAAAATAAACTAGGCATCGCCGAACGCTCATTCTCCGCCCAAAGGTAGAGCTATTGGCGACGTGAGCGGTCGAAAGCGTCGCTGTGGTCGGCCCAGCACAATTGGCGAATGCTGACTATGACGTCAGCAAAGGATGTTTTATCGACGGAAATAAGAGGAATGTAAGAACCTCAATTTGACGGTGTTGGCAGTGCTGCTTTGAGAGCGCTATGATTTCAGGCTTCCACCTGCTCATTACGAACATCATTGAACTTGTTGTTCATAAGGTAATGACGTCACGAAAGGTAACCAAATGAGCGCCACCGAAACATCTCGCCGCTAATAGAGGTCACAACCAGATGCCAAAAGCTAGCCTCGATCCGATTACTTTAATCAAAGAGTTATGCGTGATTTTATGAAAATTTCAATGGGAAAATGGCGGCCGACGGAGTTCTCGAATACATGGGGCTCTATGGCACCAGAAACCGAAAACGGGCAAAAATGAGCTCTATTTTCCCATTGAAATTTTCACAAAATCACTTATAACTTTCGATTAAGTTATCGGATCGGCTGAAACTTTGGCATCTGGTTGTGACCTCTAGCTCTACCTTTGGGCGGAGGATGAGCGTTAGGCGATGCCTGGTTTATTTTGCGGTAAAAACAACCCTGTAAATTTTCTTTTGTGACACCCTGTATAAGCGGTGTGACCCCGGACTAAAACCACGGCGACACTGCTAATATAAATTTTACAAAAAGCAGTCACTGTCTGAGGCAATGGTCTGCAGACACGTTCGAAGTACACATGCTTGGAACCTGCTTACTTCTGTCATCATCTGCTGCGAACGCCGTCTCTTCTGCGTGATGTATGTGTGACTGCCTTTGCTCTGAACGCAACCAACCGCGTGAACCAGACATTCCGCTTTTATCAACCTTCATCAGCACCGTGGCAGGACAGCAGGCAGTCCTTTCATCGCTTCCTCGAAGAAACTCAAGCCTCTGGAAGCTCGCTTACGCCAACACGTCGCCGCAGTTTCGAAACCTGGAGGACAAAAAGCGGGGCAAACCATTTTGAGACCAATGTTCTCTTGCTGATGCCCCAGCGTTGAGCGTTGAGCTGGCACATGGCACGGCATGATCTGTTCGAGGGGATTCAACCACTCGTCACTCAATGGGCAAATTTCGCTACACAAACCTGAGCTTCAGGAATGCACGATAGTATTCATTCTTTTGGAGGTTACTTATGATAACGTAATGAAGGTTGTACGGCCCTTAAATTTTTCCTTTAGAGCGCTGGAGATTTTTTATAAAATCCAGAAATATGCCCGTTTTGACTGTTTTTAGAGCGTTTTGAGGCATTTTCGAAAATACAATTATTTAGAAGACAAACGTGACAAAACGCTTGGCCGTACGTACTAGGGGTGCCTCTAATCTTAATTTTAAGACCATGACGAGAAAGCAAAATATTGTTGTATTTGCGTATTTGTGTAAATAAAATCACCCTGTTAATTTTATTCCCAACTTGTTAAACGAGATGGCGACACTAGTACTAAATGCCTCAAACCGGAGATTTTCTTGTGGTTCCTGTTGCTGTTTTTCGCTCGAGCTCGAATTCGACCGCAATGTCTCGTTGCTCGTGGATCGATAGCACGTGTAGCGAAAGCTCGCGCTGTAAAGCTCGCTGATCGTGGATTCAATCCACCGCCTCTGCCCGTTTCAATCTGGATGAGCATCGTACCGGCGTGCTGTCATGTATCACTATTGCGTGATGCACGTTAAAGACGTCAGACAAGCAGCGGTATACTGCACTGTCTTTCATCTCCAACGAAGACACCAGATGCCCTCAGAGCTGACTAACTTCTCGCTCTATAGACATAGACACAACAGAATTACAATTGATGGCTCCGTTGGTCGGCACTTTTTGAACGTTGCAACAAAGAATAACTAACGTGCCCTTCAGTGACCGACCCGAGGTTCAGCAACTTTGTCGCGAAGCTGCCACATACCTGCGATCAACTTAGACCCATCCTTCGTGATGCCTCATTGTACATTATCAGTGCCTCACATTATATCGCACTGCATTATTATTATCACCCCTTATACGGGCCTCTCAGACATGGGCTGCATGCCTCTGTGGCGCCTGTACTTACGAGCACAAATAAATACCCACCTACTTACAAACGACTATTTTGGTTTTATGTGCTACATCAGTGAGAGACGGTCGTGTTCCTTGATGACACGGGGAAAATATTGATGCCTGCAAGTGCTGGCGAACCAGATTATGAAGAACAGTAAGAATTAATGCCATGCATATTAGGTTGTTTAAATGCCCATACACACGGTTGCGTCCTCCTCACTAATTTTCGCGCTCCATTCCAACTGTGGGTGTTCAATTTTCAGAGTTTAATCTTCCCGCGATGCGTAAATTATCTACACTGGCCAAAAAACAAGATTTTTTCAAAAACATTGCTAAGTGCATGCACTGCACGCGCTCATCTCTTCTATATAAGTATTAGTAAATATTCAAGATAAGATAGAAACAAAATAGACTTTTCCTTTCAAGTAGTTATATGACTGCAGACGCCAGCACGTGTTCAAACTAGTCATCAGCAGACTCCTAGCGAAAAGGCCTGATAAGGCTCTGAAGGCGAGACTTTTGTTGATTCTATTTATTGTGTGTGCTATGTTAATGCGCGTGGTCAACCGCTTGCATACGCTACAAGCGTGGCTCATAAGCACCCTAAGATCGTGCAGGGTTGAACAGAGATACTCTAATATGTAGGGTGTTTCAATGTCCTTCTGCTTAGGGTGGTGCCACCTTTGTAGTACCCTATACCAACAGCACGCGCTTAGGGTAAAATACAAATAAATCGACGAAAACAAAATGTCGTCATAGCACAGTCAGCGCCACAAACGCGTGCCGGGACACGCTCTTTCACGCGCTTCTGAACAAAAAATAAAAATAAAAGTGTGGGACAAAATGGCCAGATGTCTCCACCCTAAGCAAAGCGCACATAAAGGCACCCTACTAATATGTATTTGGAAATATTAAAAAAATAATAATAGGTGAATGAGTTGCAAAGAAGGCTAAAATACTCATCCCGAACAACATTTATATTATGAAACATTATTTCAGATATTTTAATTCCCTGTAGACCTTGTTTGGTTGCTAGTGGATATGAAAATCAAAAGAAGCATGATTTCTATTATTTTTGAACAATTACAATATATTTTCTTAACGAACAAACAGGTGCTTACTCTGAGATGCAAATTGAATTTTGACGTTAGCGTTTTGGCGCCCGAAACAATTTTTTTTTGTAAATTTAACACTTCCCGTTTTGCGGATTACTAAGAAAATCAAACGGGTCATCAAAAGGTAGAAAATACGTTTCTACCAAAGGTGAGGCGTATGTTTCCTTTTTTTTCTTCACCTTTCTAATTTTTAGGCAAAATCAAATGAACCTCTAAATAACTTTAGTGTCTTCATAATAACCTCGGGAGTTCACTATGCCATTCGTCCGTTATGAACACCTCTTTCAACAGTGATCTTACTATGTCACGGTGGAATGAAGCGGTGCTACCTTATCTGTCTGGAAACAAATTGGGGTGTGTTTATGTTTATACAACTTAGAGCATAGTCAGCCTCAACGGGTAACTTGTCTCCCAGCTGTAGATGAGAAATTAAGCCAGTGCAGTCACCGGTAGCCTGGGGTCTTTAACGTGCATCACGCAGTGGTGATACACGACCGCACGCCGGTACGATGCTCATCCAGATCGAAACGGGCAGGGGTGGGGATTGAGCCCAGGATCCCTGGGTCATACAGCGCGAGCTTTCGCTCCACGTGCTCCGATCTGGTGTGCTCTAACCCACTCGGCCACCGATCCTTTTTTTTTCTTTATTGCACCTGGCCACCGATCTCTCTTGATCTGTCTGGACTAGCGCCACTAAATAAGCTACGCTTCAGAGTAACGACACTTGTTCATATTGTGGCTTAAAATCATGGTTGCCAGTTATCTGAAGATTTATCTGAAATCACAGGAAACGCTTTTCCGTCGTCCACAAATGTTCAAACAGTTCGCGACAGAGCAAAGCAATATTATATGAGCCTCCTAACGCCGAATCTAATGTTGAGGAAGTCGCATTTGAGTCATGACGATCGGCAGTTGCGTCTGCTCTGCACAAGCACCAAAATGTCGGCGCCCACAACAATGTTGTGGAACAGAGTGCCGATACTCTAAGCGCAGCTCATTTAGTGGCTCTAGTCTGGACTAAAGACCTTCGATGTGTCTGCGTTTGTCTTGCAAGTGGCGTCAAATGCGCCAGTGCACGAGGCCCGTGTCTCGAGCGGCCCTTGGAAGCGAATGGCAGTGGAGCACCCGATCCTCTCACGTGTCTTGCACGTTTTAACAACAATGGTTGGCGCTACTTGTAAGCTTGAATTTTATCAAAGGAATTCAGTCTGCACTTTCTGGCAGCGCCTTCAACTTACGGAATTAACGAGGATAGCTCGAGTGCAACATGGCTTTGTGTATTTGAGTGGTTCTTTTTCGCTGACAGGCAGACAGACAGAAAGTGTCCTTCTTGCCATACCCGTTGCCAACGTTGTCAGCTGCTGTGCACTGGGCGCGCGGTTGTGGACGAGTAGTAGAGCCGCGCCACTTGCTTGGACAGAGAACTCCTTGGTACAGTTCACGGGTAAAAACGGTTGCTGTTGCTTTCGACTCGCCTCGCAGAAGTGTGGACCTCGCCGCGCAAAAGTGTGGACCTCGCCACTAAATGAGCTATGCTTAGGGTCGGCACTCTGTTCCCTAATATTGCTGTGGGCGCCGTCATCTCTGGTGCTTCTACAGAGCAGACGCAACTGCCGATCATCATGATTCAAAAGTGCGACTTGCTCGGCATTTGATTCGGTGTTAGAAGCTTATGTAATATTGCTTTGCTCTGTCGCGAAGTGTTTAAATATTTGTGGAGGACGTAAAGCGTTTCCTGTGATTTCAGACAAATTTTCAGATAACTGGCAGCCATGATTTTAAGCCACAATATGGACGAAGTGTCGTTACTCTGAAGCGTAGCTTATTTAGTGGCACTAGGTAGATCATGGCGGAACAGCGGCAGCACTGAGCTAGATTTCAGACGCCATGTTCTTCTATAGCGCCACTAAATAAGCTACGGCTTATTTAGTGTAAGCGTAGCTTACACTTATTTAGAGTAACGACACTTGTTCATATTGTGGCTTAAAATCATGGTTGCCAGTTATCTGAAGATGTATCTGAAATCACAGAAAACGCTTTTTTCGCCCTCCACAAATGTTTAAACAGTTCGCGACAGAGCAAAGCAATATTATATGAGCTTCCTAATACCGAATCTAATGCTGAGGAAGTCGCACTTTTGAATCATTACGATCGGCAGTTGCGCCTACTCTGCACAAGCACCAAAATGTCGGCGCCCACAACAATGTTGGCGAACAGAGTGCTGATACTCTAAGCGCAGCTCATTTAGGGCTCTAGTCCTTCCCAGAAGTGGCGCGCGGCACGTGTCTCGAGCATTTTCACAAAAATGATTGGCGCCACTTTTCCCAGGATAGATGGGCTTTACCTCGACGCATCCTGAGAGCGGGTTTGCAAACCAGTATTCAGACGAAGAACAGGCCGATATAGGACATAGAAAGTGCGAAACTGCGGCTTTTTCTTTTTTTGTTTTGTTTTCTAGCTTTGAAATATGTTCTAAAAATATACCTTTTTTTTTCGTTTTTGTGCAAGACAACGTTTGCGTGCCAAATGTGGTGGTTTAAACGGCCGCAACGCCGCGCCCTGTGCTTTCGATAATTTCGAACGTGAATGGAACTTCAAATTCATTCGGAAATCAGAGCTTATTCTACGTTTTGTAAGCCACTGTAATCTACGTATGTATTGTATTGTATT
>JAZHYW010032706.1:0-39557 GCA_037355805.1 Ixodes ricinus
CCGACAACTCGGCGAAGGTGTTGTGGATCCCGAGAGCCGCCAACTTCTCGTTCGAGGTGGTAACGGGGAGACCCAGAGCCGTTTTATACGCGCCTCTGATGATGACATCGACTTGTTCTTGGTCTCGTTTGCTTAGGAAGTGGTGGTGATACGGCATGCCGTATGTCACTCTGCTGATCACCAGGGCCTGGACGAGGCGGAGCGTGTCCTCTTCTCGCATGCCCTTACGGCTTCTGGTTATTCGCTTGATAATCCGCGAGATCTGATTCGTGGTGGACCTTAGGGTTTGGATAGTGTGGGAGGCTTTCAGGTTGCTCTGGATCCAGAAACCAAGAATCCTGGTCTTGTTGCTCTCCGTGATCTTCTGGTCCTCTAGATAGAGGTCGATGGGGCCGGGGGACTTGTAAATTCCTCCTCCATGCACCCGGATCACCTCGGACTTTTCGGGCGCACAGCGCATTCCGCTCGCGGCCGCAAATCGCTCCACGGCCGTCGTGGCCTCCTGAAGTGTCGCCTCTTTTTGCGCGAGAGAGCCCTTGGTGGCCCAGAGCGTAATGTCGTCTGCGTACAGAACGTAACCCAGGTCCGGGATCTTCCGCAGCTCTTTGGTCAGCGCTAGCATCGCGATGTTGAAGAGAACCGGGAGACTATTGCCCCTTGCGGCGTTCCTTTGTTCGGCACCTCTATCTTATCCGATCGAGTATGGCCTATCCCGATGGTCGCCGTTCGGCCCGTCAGGAACGATTTGATGTAATCAAAGATACGCTCGCCGCAGCTGATGGTGTTCAGTCCCTTGAGGATGGCTTCGTGAGAGATGTTGTCAAAGGCCCCTTTCAGGTCGAGTGCGAGCAGGAGGTGTTCTCCTCCCTTCGGGATGCCCTTAAGGACTTCTTCCCTTAGGATTAGGAAAGCGTCCTGCGCAGAGAGTCCCGGCCTGAAGCCCAGCATGGTGTGCGGGAACAGATCGTGGTCCTCTATGTAGTTTTGGAGGCGGGTCTTGATGACCCTCTCGTACAGCTTGCCGAGGCACGAAGTCAGCGAGATGGGACGCAGGGCGTCAATTGCGGGCTTCTTGCCGGGCTTGGGAATGGTCACGATTTCAGCGTGTTTCCACTCCTTCGGTACGTGGCCCTTGCTCCAGAGTTCTTCGTTCAGGTATTCGGTCAAATCCCGGATGTGCGTCGGGCTCAGGTTTCTAATCATGGCATTGGTGATTTTATCGGCCCCGGGAGCGGTGTTGCGCTGTGAGGCTCGCGCTGCGGCGTACACTTCTTCTTCCGTGATCGGAGCGTCCATTGCTGGTCTTGGCTCCCCTTCGTATTTTAGGAGGCACGGTCGCACGGAGTCGCTACCCAGGTATCTGATTATTAGAGCGTTAATCAAGTCCTGGTCGTTTCCGGGGAAGTTGTGAGCGATTTCCTGAAGCGTCCGACTGGTTGCCGACTTGGCCTTGTCGGGCTCGATCAGGCAACGCAGGATGGCCCACGTCTTTGCCGTACTCAGGGTGCCCTTGAGCGAGGTGCAAAACTGGACCCAATTTTGCTGTGTCAGCTCGGCCGCGTGATTTTTGGCTTCTTCTGTTATCTGCTCGATTCGGAGACGGAGTTTCCGGTTCAATCGCTGTCTCTTCCATCGTTTGAGGAGGCCCTCACGGGCCTCCCACAGGTGTAAGAGCCGGCGGTCGACTTCGGGCGTCTCGACCGTGCGCTGGATGATTTGGGTGGTTTGGATGTGGGCATCCCGGAGGTGCTGCATCCATTCCGTTATGTTCGTTATACCGTTCGCGGGCGGGGGTACTGCCTATACGCCTCCCAGTTCGTGAGCCTAATTTCGCCGATTGTTCTCTTGAGTTTCGGGGTGGATACCGAGGTGCTGAGTATGTAGTGATCGCTGCCCAGTGTTTCGCCCAGGTGCGTCCACGAGTAGTCCCTTACGTTTTTGACAAAGGACAGGTCCGGAAATGTGTCTCGACTAACGCTGTTGCCTATTCGGGTTGGTTGGAGCAGGTTGTTTACCAATTCGAGGCCCATTTGGTCCACCGCGTCGAGGAGCGACCTCCCTTTCTGCGTGTCTTGCTGGTAGCCCCACGCCGTGTGTCTAGCAGTTCATGTCTCCCAGCACTACCAGCTGGTTGTAGCCGGCGGTTCTGGCGCTGTCGTAAATGATGTTCCGGAAGTCGTCCTTCTGAGCCCGCGGCGGACTGTACAAATTTAGGATGAAAGTGCTACGTCTACTCCTCTTCTGAGGGAGGACTTCCACTAGCACGTGATTGATATCATGATGTTGGTAATGCTTTCCCACTGCCGTCACTGATTTGTGAACTAAAACCGCCACCTTCGGTGATCCCACATTTTTAATTACGTAGTAACCCCGTAGTTTGATCGGCTGGTTCCCGACCTCTTGAAGGCAGATGACGTCGGGGGGTATGGGTGATTTTGGATGTAGAGTTGGAGCGGGCTTGCCTTCTTGTTGAAAGAGCGACAATTCCACTGCCAGATCTCGAGGTGTTCTTGCACGCTGCGTGTGGTGTTAGGCATTGCTGACGTTTATGCTGCTGCCGTCGTAGCTGTCGGTGTCGCTGACGTCACCCGTGTTGTTTATGCGCCTGTACGCCTTGATGCGTAGGTTGTTGCTCTCGTCGTCGACCCGCTTGCGCGAGCCAAACTCAATCTTGCGTATTCTTCTTTCAAGGTCTTCACTGCTTAGTGTGTTGTCCTTGACTTTATTGTTTAATTGGCCCATCTCGTGAAGCATCTGTTGCATCTTAGCATAAATGCATTCGAGGGTGACCGCGGTTGTCTGGCCTGCCGCTGCTGCTACCGAGACCGGGCCGGGGAGCGAGGAGGGTGTGGGTGTTCTTGAGGAGGGAGGGATGTAGATGGCGGGCTGATAGTCTATCCTGCTTTGCGTCCCTGCCTGCGTGTTGTTGTCTGTCTTGCTTTGCATCGCTTCTAAGCGTTGCATGCGTTGATTAAGCTCGTTGATCTGCGCCTTGAGTTGTTTATTTTCTTCCCTGATGCGCATACAATCTGGGGAGCATTTACTATTGTTACTGGTGTTTTGAGCGGAGGAGGTACTAGACTGATTCCGGCTCACCTTGTGGGTGTTGTTTTGGTTCTTCTTGCCCGATTGGGTCCTCTGCTTCGGCGTGGATGACGAGGTAGGAGGTTGCTGCTGTCCTTGCTTCTCTCCTGGCTTGGGCCACTCCGAGCGGAATCGGGACCGGGAGCGGAGACCGGGACCGGGACCGAGACCTCGAACTGCTTACCGAGGACTCCGTGCTGAACCACCGCCGGCGCCTTCGCTTTGGCTGGTCTTCTCGGCTGAAGTGGACTTGTGGCTGCTGTTTCTTCCTTCCTCCATCAGCGTCATCCTCAGCCGTCCTCCTCCCGGTCGGAGGGTGGAGCGGGTGCTTCTTGCGTGTTATTACGGTTGCTTTTGGAGCCTTTGCTTGCACTCGCGAGACCCCGTGGCGTGGGCCTCGCCGCAGACGGCGCACTTGAGTGAACACTCGTGGTCTTCCGACGGGTCTGTGCGTCCCGCAAGCCGAGACAGATCTTGATGTTAGGGTGGGGCAGACCGCCTGACCGGTGTCCCATGCGCAGCTGGCACACAAGCAAAAGCGCGCGTGTGTACGAAGGCACTCTTAAGGAATCCTTTCGCAACGCCCCCTGGGCAACGCAGGAGGACATCGACCAAAGGTCACAGCAATTCCCCAGGGCCTCGAAAAAAGGCATAGCGTGCTGTTCCTATATACGCAGCGGTGTCGTACCTGGAAGGTGACGTCCCTCCAGTCGGTGCCGTTGAAGCAAGGAGGCAGTTCCTCTCTGGTGGGGCCCCGGCCCCCGCACCAGTGCCGAGAGCCCCTCCAGGTGGCGCCACGCTGCACGTGCCGGAACTCGCTCAGGAAGCGGGCCACGGGCTCGCGCAGCAACGTCACGTAGAAGTACCTGGGAACACGAGGAGTACCCGAGTTCCAGCAATCGCAGCACCAGCAGAGACGAGCCCCGACGCTCACTCAGGCAGCTTAGGGCATCGCACTGCGCATGCGCATAAGGTATGCGCATGCTCCGTGCGACACCTACCTACTCCAAGACCCCACAATATAAAATGCATCGCACACGGCAAAGGCGCGCAAGCCTTTTTCTCAAGGATGCACCTCGACTGCAGATCCCGAAGCTGACAGTGTGCAGTGACAGTGTGCAGTGCAGCGGCAGACAACGGATGAGAGAGAGAGCCAGGTGACGGGGCGCCCACGCTGCGGCGAGACGCCGAAACACACTTGTCAAGAGCGATGGAATGTTCACTCGTGCTCCTCGCGCTACCGCTTCGTTTCTCGTCGGGTCTGACCATAACCTGGAGTCCCGAAGCGCGCGCTTCGGGATCTCGAGGACATGGTTTGAAAACCATGATTTGGGTCCTCGCCACTGCAAAAGCTGTGCGCTGACTACAGGCTCACCAAAAAATGCTCTGCAGTGTGCAACCAGATTCTCGCACTCAAATCTGCGACCGGGCACTCTATGGCTCCGTCGTCGAACTGCCAGGCTTTGTGAGTATGGAGGAAGCTATGGCAGTGCCGCCGAGAGCGAGTTCAGGCGATGAAAAGGAAGAGGTTAATTTATACGGCTAGCTACGGCTAGAGCTACGGCCAGCGCGTAGCAACCACCGCACTGTCAGCTTAGGGGTGAACGGTGGAGGTGGCCGAGAACGGTCGGCTTAATTAACGACGTAGAGCCACGAGCGACAAGTCACATTTTGTGGGTGACGGCCCAACGGCCAGGCGGCAGAGATGATGATGTAATCCCCCTCGTATCAATTGCCAAGTTTCCAAAGGAACACTGTGCCGCCGTATTCTGACAATGTCACAGAAGGACGACCCCGCCGTCTTTTCGTAATGGGGACAAAGAAGAAACGAAACAACAAGCGACCCATTGATGTCGCCGCGCTTAGCGACGACTGAAGAGCCAGAGAGACAACGGCTGGGGCACGCCCTCCGATGGAATGATGACAGGCTCCGTTTCTTCGGGACGCGGGGGACGTCGCCCGAACCCTTTCTCGGGACAGGCTCGGACGGACGACGACCCTGGTCGGCCGAAAAGGCAGAACCCTGGTCGTACACTACAACCCGCCCTTCCCATTTTGGCTGGGGGCCACATCTATCTCGGGCTATACATAGCCACCGCCCACATTAGAGTTGCATTCACACCGATGTGGATGGGACTTCGCACTTGATGCAAGTTTCTATTCATTGCGTTGTGGGGGTCAAGCCTGGCAAGGGATACCACGCACGGCCTTACAAAGAACTCCAGAATCCTTGACGGTCCCACTGATCTTCCAATTTTTACTTACACAGAGTGCAAAATTTGAAAACAGGGGAAAAATAAGCAATAATGCCTCCCTTGACAGGACCCCTACATTTGTCAGCTTGACGGGCACAAAAACTGACGAAACATTTTAATAGGAATTAACAGTTATATGCGAGACATAATCCACAATTAGAGAGAAAAAATTGGTACAACGCCTTTCTGTTTGTAATATCGACGCAAACGCCTTGCTCGTCTAAAAAGTTCATGCAGGTAGTTTGGAGCGAAGCATCTGTTTTTGGCAAATGCAGTGGAGGGTACAGGCACGCGTTCCCTTTCCCATTTCGAGCGCTGAATAAAGTTGTGCGCGGGCTCTCCTCTCACTGCATTGCCAAGTCCAGGACCCGGCGTTGTGCACTCCGTCAGCAATGTGTTTTTCCAGTTGCGTTAGCATGCACTTTGAACAGGACGCCCGTTTGTGAAAGGCGCCTAAAGGCGGGGAGGGCAGCTCATGCGAACGGCTAATGAGAGCCCAATTAGAGCTGCAAGAGCGTTCTGGGGGCCTGCTCCGTGTCAGCGGTGCGGATAGCGCGACACACGACCCCGATGCGATTGAAATGCGGACGAGCTGCCTTGTGTTCCATAGTCTGACCATCTCCGCGTCCAAATAACTCTAGTCCAGCGATTCATTCGGGTCAAGACAACTCCCTGCCTCTACGGAGCTCATGCCAAACTCGTTGATATTATATGATATGATATATTTATTTTACCTCAGGAGAGCAGCATTCCTTCTTTCTTTCGGACTTTTATGTACCAACGTTGAAACAAGGATTGCGGAACATACACTACGGGCTAAAGTACATCAAAATTCCAAGGTCGAAATGCTTTATTGACTTTGACCTTGACATAGAAGATGTACCACTGCACCTCACAGTGTCCATGTCAACCATGTCAAGCGACAACTGTCTGCTTTCTTTGTCTTCCTCCCCCTCCCCTGGAGAGAAAAATAAAGTTGAAAGGATGCAGCGCCCATCGCGGCGCCGAAAGCAATGCTGAGAACATCCCGTATAGAGACGGCTGTAGGATGGAAAGGTGGACTAGTTGGTACGTCGCAAGAATGCTCAAACCGCGAGAGAACAAGAGACGACAAACAGAGACGGCTGCGGCGACGGAGCAAATGCAGGGGTGCGGGATACGCCAGGCGAACGACTTCGTCACCCTCGTCTACTGTCTACCCTCTCTCTTCAGCGCCACGTGATAGATGCTGAGGGGCAAGGAGGATTTCTGCAACTATTCTATTCCGAATCCACCGAATAACGATCGAAGCCGTTTAAATATTTTTGGCGGTGCAGCCGCTGAGTCGTCTCAGCAGATGTTTGGTAAGTGCATGAGCTCAGCGCCCTATCCTAGAAATATCCAAAGTTAAAAAAAAAAAAAAAAGAACACAAGAGACGCGAGGAGGGGTTTTCAGGGTTCGCGTTTAGTTCGCACCGAATGAGGCGCCGCTGTTGGAAGGCCTCCAGCTTGAATCCGTCGCTCCGATGCACGCGTCTCGGCGGGCCGTCCACGGCTGCTATCTGGACGGTCTGCATCCGGACGAGGTGAACGACACGCGATGCGCATCTCGCGCAGAAAAGAAACTTCTCGACGCCTGACCCTCGGCGCCATTACTCGCTGCCGTCGACCATGATGGTCACGGACCAACGCGGACGACAGCCAAATGGTTCCGGTCTTTATTTCTCCTTCGAGCGCGCAAATCGGCGTTTATTTCGAGTCGCCACGGCAGCCCGAATGCCATTATCGATGCTTATTGGTGCGCTGAGACGCTCGAGCCGGCGGAAAGGCGTTTTCACGCGTCCCTGGGATGATCTGTAGCGGCGAGCGAGTGTTTCAAAAAGCGTCTCTGGCGCTTCGGAACGCCATTCAACGGGCAACGTAGAAACGTGCGATGACGTCATTGGTGGAGGTTGGGGAAAGCAAAAGCACGTGGCGCGTTTGGAAAGGAAACAAACGAACGCACGACGTGCACAGGGAGCAGATTAACTTGCAGATTGTCTGGCAACATGACACATCAGCTTTCTGCCGATCCGGGACCCGCATCTTCTTTTCTTCCGCAGTATCGCGTCCTGACAAAGGAATCCTCTTTCGTGGCCGGTTGATGGCGTCCACCACGAACATCCCGAAGAAAACGTCTACTCCGGCGAATGCGAACAAGCCGAGACAAGCCGTTTGGACGCTGTCACCAAGCGTCAATCTTGGTTTCTCGACCACTTCACTCGAATCTTTCGCTCCCGGCTCGGTATCTGTCAGTTTTGAACCCACGAAATTCGTACGCGCAACGAAAGAACGTGCGCTACAGAACCGAATGGGTCCCGCAAAACAGGGTAAAAAATAATAACAATTAAAAAAGAAAAGATTAAAAAAAAGCAGCTTTATTTGATATAAACCACGTTCATTTAAATCACTACCTTGAAATTATGACCTTTGTCACCAGACGTCTAATATGGCCGACAAAATTTTCAATGAGCCCAACCACTGATAAAAGTGTGGAAAGGGAAGTGCACAGTAAATTTCCTTATGACGTAGTTTCATTAAGAACATTTCATTTTTGATGTAAAACCACGCTACACGTTATGTTTTGGCGAGTCATGCGTGCGGCAAATATTTCAATTTCTGTAAACAACAAAAAAAAAGTTATATATTATGGTTACATTTCCGCAATGAACAAAACCACTTTTTAAGATATTTTAGAAAGAAAAAGAAATATTTTCCACAAAATTTCGGCAGCGGCGCCAGGTGAAATGCTGCGTTTAGACAGCTTGATTTTTGTACCCAGCTCTGTCGGTTGCTATAAACACGTTAAAAACGAAAACACGGAGAGTAATATTTTCTGTAAATGTATGACGTACGCATGATCTATTTCATATTTCATGCCAGAAATAAAGAAAAAGCCAAACATCGCATTTCTGACGTTTTCGTAACATCTTCAGAGCCTTGTATCTTAGGATTTGTTATACATTTCGCTTAGTTCGGACCTGTAGCGCTACCTTCGGCCAGAGAATGAGCGTAGTTTAGTTTTGCGGTGAAAAAAAAAAAACTGTTCTTTTGGGGGACACCTGTACTATATGCCTGCAGGACTATACACGTGCTATCGACTGGTACCACTTTGATTTATTTTCACGAAATAATTTATACAAGTTTTTAAATTTCATCAAAAAGAAAAATTAGCCATAATTTTATCCCGCGTTAATAAAAAAAAAACTATTTTTTATTCTATTGTCTTTAATGAAGTTAATGTTCTATGCGCATAATCAGGGTCCTCTTTTTCTTGGTGCATTATCTGTAGAAGTGGTTAAACACATACACGCACCCGAATTGGCAAAAGGGTAGTTCCGCAAGTTGGCTTTACTGCAAGGTTTTTCAGCCTTCAAGTGCTAAGGGCAAGGGAGTCGGAAGTGTTTGGGAGGTGAAAAAGCGGCGGGGTGAGTGTGCCAGACCATGTATTTATTTTTGTGGAAGAATCGCCTGCCTTGGCCGACTTATCCTGAGGGGTACTGCGACGAAATTCTAGCCCCTATTTTAGTGTTTAAGTGCCAACCCCGGTCCGGCCACACCAAAGACACCCATTTTTTGCTCGAAAAGACACCAAAACAGAAACAAAAACATTAAAAAAGAAGCCAACTATCGAAACTACCCTTTTGCCAATTCGAGTGCATGTGTGTGTTTGAGCACATTTACAGAAATACAACAAAAAAGAACCTTGATTATGCCCACAAAAATTTAACATTATTAGAAACAATAAAAAAAATAAGAAGAAACATTTTTTTTAATAAAACAGGTTTAAATTATGGCTAAATTAATTTTTTGATGAAACTTAAAATTGTATATGAATTATTTTGTGAATTCAAATTAACCTAAATTGTACCAGTCGATAGCACATCCATAAGCCTACAATCGTATGGTATTTAATAAACCAAATGTATGCTGAATCCTAAGATACAAGACTCCAAATATGTCACCAAAACGTCAAATATGCGATGTTTGGCACTGGTCTTTTGTGGCATAAAATATGCCAAAGCAGTTTAGTTAAAAAAAAAAAGCCATGCTTCATACACTAGTTACAAGAGAAATTATTGCGTGCTCTCATTGTCACCTATTTCTAACAACCAACAGAACTGGATACAAAAATCAAGCAGCCTAAACGTAGCATTTGACCTTGCTCCACTTCAAAAAATTTTGGGAGAAAAATACTTTTTCTAAAATATATCACAAAGGTAGCTTTGTTCATCGCGGAAATGGGGCTATGGCACATCATTTTTTTAGGGAAATGAAAACACCTACTGGGACCAATACCAGCTAGAAGCTTACAAGGCGTGCGCATGACGTTTGGTTCGTAGATCCCCTTCAGCGCCAAGCAGGCTGAAGCTTGACGAGAATGTGGGCCACGTCCCAACTACGTCGCATTCACTGGCGGCCATAGCTGTCTGCCAACGTCATTAGATTACCTATTAGCGTTGGCTAATCTAATGACGTTGCCGTGTGCGCGACTGCTGAGCGCGAGCTGATAGTATGGTGCCTGGAATGCGCCTCCGACTGGTGTGTTTACCGCACCCAAAAATCTGGTCCCTCGATTTCCCTCTGGTGATGTCATCCAAGTGTCATGCTGTCGCCGGTCGCGATCCTGGCGGTGTTACAACGGCTGTGGTCGATGCCGCCGAAGGCTGTTCTGCTGCAGGTCGCTCTCTAGTGTGGCGGTCCACGGAAGCTTCGGCAGACAGAAGTTGGCACGCCTGGGACGAAGTGGGACGCCTGGTACGAAGTGACGCCAGCATTTCTACGACCAACCACCAAGATCGCAACAGCATGACACTCCGGCTTCTATGACGTCATTTGTTGCCACTTCGGGACCACTCTTGATGTATGGACGGCATATGACGCTAAACATACCAGTCGGACACGCGCTTCGAGGCACCATACTGATAGCTATACTTCGTCTCAGCTTGGGTCCAGACGCAGCCGATGCTACAAGCACGAGCGTGTGGCCCTGAACAGTGCCTCTACTGTACGAGCGCGCGTGCTTGGCAGGGACGCTGGAAGCCCGAGCTCGCGCTTGCAGCATCGGCTGCGTCTGGACCCAAGCTGAAACGAAGTATAGCTTCCAGTTCTTTTGCAACCTGTATGCGACACCATCAAGATTGCCTGTCTTAGCGGCCTATTAAAGGGGCCCTGCAATCATATTTAAGCGTCTACCTTTTTTGCGGTTTTCACTTCTCTTGGGGTTCGGGCAATATTGGTTCGGGCAAGCCAGCGGGCACGGAGAGAGTAACTAAATATCAGTGCGTCATATTTTAACCGGACGACGCGGTAACCTCCTCCACCTACGAGGGCGACCCGCGTTGCCGAAAGCGCGCGTTATGTGACGTCTTAGGTCCTGGCCTTACTACTGGTCAGAGCCGCTAAAAGCTTTTTTTTTTTTTTTTAGTCGAGATACAAAATCTAAGTGTCGGGAACCGTTTCAATGAGACCCTTCCCGAAAGTCAGTCTACCCACCCTGTGCAGAGCCAAACCGACGCTCTAATGGCGGCACTACACAGCATCTCCACACCAGAAAATGCGAACGTCTTCGAAAGCATAGAGCAGAAAGGGCAAAAGGTGCTGGTTCTTTTACGTCACCTTCGACTCACGAAATCGAGGGTGCTTGATTTAGCCGAGCACGATCCTCCTGTCACCGCCATTAGAGCGGCAATATTGAGGCTCTTGGGACTGCCACAAGGTGACTCTGACTTTTGAAAAGGGTCTATTATGTGATGAAAGTAGCTTTTGTTCAGTATTTTAGATCAGAAACGAAACAAATGCAGTTTATAAAGTACGGAAAACAAGAAATGACTCTCGCCGACATACCCGCCACCAAGCGGTGGAAAAGGCGGCTGCATACGGTACTTCGTTCCACCTTCAGTCCGAGCGCAGTGGGCGCCACGAACTATCCCAGCCGATCCAGCGCCGGGAGAAAATCACGTGACCTGCCGGTTGGTGGAGCGACACAGGGAGCTCAAGGTCGCATGACACTCTCTCAACGCTGGATTGCCTGGAATGGCTCCTAGCGTCCGCTGCGCTCGGACGGAAGGTGAAACGGAGTATAGAAAGGAGTAGTGGATCAGGCGCCGACACGGAAAGGTCCCGGATGTACGCGGCGGCACTGCGGTCGTATACCGGCTCCAGGATCCGACCGGCTTTGAGCATTCCGAAGGCCTTCGGCGCGGGCCCTGCTGGCGATTTGGCCATTTGGCGGTGTGGCAGCGCGAAGTGGCTCTTGTTCTGAACTGATATTTACCCCGTGTTTGCTGTTGTTTGTGGCCAACGAAGTGTTATGCCGAAATAGTCTTTAATCGCGCAGCAAATGCAATGCGAGCTGCCCTGGCCGCCCGCTTCATACAGCCTAGCCTATCCAACACATGCTTTAGTGGCGCCTCTCGAGCCGTCGACACGGAGTGCGGCAGCCGTGAGCGCTCGAATGGCTCACTACCCCTCCTTTAGTTCACGGCCACTCAAGCCAGGACCTACGACGTCATGAAACAGGTTATCTTTTGCTTGTTTTTTTTGTAATTCTAATTTGCCTCTAACTTTTAATAGCGAAATTTGAGAAAAGATTTCATTAAGTTACTACGTTCAGTGCGCTCAGGTTCGGTGCAAATTAAAAACCAGTCAAAACGTTGTTTCAGGGCCCCTTTAATGTGAGCTCGTTCTCAGCATGACCACTGAAGCAGGCGATGTCGCAGACGACGATGGTGCTCATCCGGGCCACCTACGGGGCGCTGATGGGATCTACTAGTCGGTGACAGGTCAAGAACGAAGTAGAAGCTCCTCCACCTCTTTCCACTTCAGCGGAGCAAACGGCGGAGAGGAGGTCGCTTCCTCTCCAGCGTTTGCTCCACTAAAGTGGAAAGAGGCGGGAGGAGCTTCCATTTTGTTCTTGACCTGTCACCGACTAAGTGATGACGTTTAGAGGAGGAAACGCGCAGGCCTTGTCTTCTGGGTGGTATTGCCCAGACACGCGTCTTCAATTTGCAATGAACCTCCCAGCAGCTCGATTGCAGAGCGCAGCTCTTAGAGTGCTCGTTCCCGTGTTCTGCGGCGTCGGCGTAACCAGGGAGGAGGAAGGGAGGGTACGGAGGACCCTCCCCTCCTGCTCAGATATATATTATGTACGCAGCAGTAGGAGGTATATTTGTACATATAGATATTTCTTCCGCTAAATTCTTTAGCACGGTATATTGCAAAATCAAAATACCTCAAGAGCAGCGCTGTAATATCGCATAACAGAGATTTCTAAACTTCTTTAATATTTTTCTTTCTTAGCGTGAAACGTAGCTTAACTAGGTATTCGGCATTTTCTAGGCCCAAAAGTGAAGCCTGGATCAAAACGTGGCAGTGAGGCTCGACACTGATTGCTTGACGGCTGGGAGAGGAGGAACGAGGTGCGCGACGATGATTGGTTAAGGCGGAGCAGGCCCGTATCCGGGGGAAGGGGCGCCCAGGGGCCCGAGACTCACCCCGTGAGGCGACAGAACTTCCTTGTTATGTCGTGCAGCAATCCGCGTCCGTCAGTTTCTTTTTTTTTTTTTTTTTGGGGGGGGGGGGGTTATTAGTGTTTGTTTGTGTTAAGAGGGCCTTGAGCATGCTCACCACGTGGGTCCGGGACAGCCCTTTAGCGCTAGCATCGCTTCATTCTAGGAACAACTAACCAGTGCACACGGAATACTATCCGATGAAGAGCGCCGTGAACGTATAGGCATCTAAAAACTCCGACTATCGCTAAATGTTTGTGAAGCTAGAACGTGTCGCGTAGCAATTTATTTATATATATATATATATATATATATATATATATATATATATATACAGGTATTTTTAAACATTTGTTGTAATGCATGAACAAATCAAAACATGGGCCACATGTCAGCTTAAATGTGTGGAAACCCTGTAAAAACAACTTGAGCCCGTCCTTTTTTTAAATCTTTTAGTTTGAAAACATTTAGCTTAATTGTTCTCCGTGGGCTTCAGGCACACCGACAAATGTCCCTGAGGTCTGCTCCTGGCAAACAACGAACGGTTTCTAAACCACACCGAATTTGCGAGACAAAAAAATAATTGTGGCCTTTGACCTCGACCACAGTTTGAGAGTCGCCACTCGGCAAGATCATGTGAAGACAAAACCGATACGCTAGCCCGTCTCTGCCTGACAGTCGGTGTCCCTGTGTGCGTCCGTGCACGTACGAATGCTTTTCTCGTTTTCCTTTCGTCCTTTCGCGCTCTGTATTGCTTGCAAGGGAACGCCATGTCGCTGACGAACAAAGTGGGAAGTAGGAAGAAAGCTCAACGCGTCGATTTTCTCGAAAGAGCGCCGCTTTTTGCTCGTGTTCAGTCTGATCGAAATCTTGTATGCTTGATAATTCTTTTATTTTAGTATAAAATAAATTCACACGGGAATGATGGACGAACAGTAAACAAGAACGTACTTTCGAGGTTACTTTTGCGGGAAAGGTTTGATTTAAACCATCTCGAGTATTATTATACATTTACCCTGTCGCGGAGGCTTCAGTCAGGATCACTGCAACTGGAGCAGTGGTTCTGAAGGAAGTTCACCGAGACGATATCAGAAACGTGCTCGGCGCGAAAGTATGGAGGCCAGCTGGTTAAAAAACACCATAATCTAAACCCTGAAACAATGAGATAAAATAACGGACAAGACGAGACAAAATCTCGAACGCGGCTGATTTTACTCGCAAGGGAAAACAACAAACTCCGCTGCGTTTGCGATTTGCGATCCCTTGTCTCAGGGTTTAGATTATAACGTGCTCGGTCGTGCATAAAATACGTGCAAAAAGCCCTCGGCCAATGTTATCTTTGCTCTACTCTTGAAGAACTTTGTTTCCTAATGGAGTAAGTCGAAGCAGCAGCAAAAGGTAAGCAGCACGGCCTGAACCAACGTCTATGAAGAGCTTATCGGCACGGGATAAAAGCGAAAGCAGCTGCATCGCAGGCCGCTAAAGCAAGGAACACATGGGCGACAAAAACGGGCGCCGCGCGGTGATTTCCATAGCAACAGCCCAGGACGCTGTGACGTGGACCTATGCCAAGCCGCCACGTCACAGCGTCCGCGCAAGTTGGCATGAAAACTGCAGCGCAGCGCCCGTTTTTTTCGCCCATGTCTTCCTTGCTTTAGCGGCCTGCGATGCATGCTGCTTCATGTATCAAGGGCCACGCGTTCTGGCGTCTCAAATTTCATTTCGTAGCCCACAACAGACGCAAAAGCAGCAGTGTCATGCTGAATGCCACTCGACCTAAATCCGGGTCGACCCAGAAAAGTCGTTGGGCTCAGTAAACTCGGTGAGGTCTCTAGATGTCAACACGTGAAATACGTTAATGTGTGAGTACAAGGTAAAGTGTACGGCCAAAGATGTGTACAGACACAATTGTACAGACAAAAATAAAACTGCAATAGAGTTTTTAATAACTAAAAGAACACTTGAATACCATGGGTTTGCAGGTGATTAACAAAACATTAACTGGTACCACCTGATAATGGCAAGAGGAAGGAAGGAAATTATTGGTTTTACTTGAAATTCGTGTGATGGCACAAGAATTATACAGGCGAGATGAGTATTCTTTCTGGGGGTGACAGCAAGGCATCCTTGAGATCTCGCTAGTGGCCATAAATTTTGCAAAAAACAAAACAAAACAGCCTCGTCCACTGTTATGCAGCTACCTTTGCTCTACTCTTGAACAGTGGCGGATCCAAGCCGGGGGGGGGGGCGACGGGGACGGGCGCCCCCCCCTCCCCAAACGAAGTCGACCCCCCCCCCTCCCCCCCCCTTCTCGGAGGGCCATTTGACATAGGTGGACCCGCCGGTGCACAAGAAAGAAAGAGAATGGGAGAATAGTATCCATATAAATCCCCCCCCCCCCCCCCCCCCACAAAACGGAGTTCTGGATCCGCCCCTGCTCTTGAAGAACTTGGTTTCCTGATAGACCCCTTTAAAAAATCTGGCAACAGCAAAAATTCGCTGAACGAGTCCAACAACATTGGGCGACCGACGCCATAGTGAAGGACTCCGTTGCGGCCGGTACAGTTGTGCCAATGTGACTGGTAAAACATGTGTCCGAGTTAAGTTGTGTAAATGGGACTTGTAATATACATATTCGAGGTAAGTGTCAACTTTACACCTTGAGCCGCTTACTTTTTGAGTTTTCAAATAAAGTTACAAGCTACAATTAATGGCCCATCAAAAATCAGTGAGTGAGCGGATCAAGTTGAAACTTGCCTCGAATATGTATTTTACTTGTACCATTTACACAACAAAAATTCAAACCTTTACTTCAAGTACAAAAAAAAAAAAAAAAGCTAACATTTTTAAGGGATTTTTTGGGGTATTTGGAATTAAGACTTAAAAATTTAATGCGCAAATTCGGCCAAAAAAAGACGCATTCGAGGTAAGTTTCTACTTGATACATAGAGCCACTGATTTTTGCGGGCAATTTTAGAGTTGAACCTTTTTTGAAACACCCTGTAGTCGTAGAGCAGCAGGTTTGTAGTGAAGCAGAAGCTGCGAGCGCGTGCATGTTGCTTTGTGTAAGGCATGCGCTGCACAGGTGTGTACGTGCTAGAGGCAGGTTAAAGCGTGGCAGGTGGCTTCGTGCGTACTTAACACGTCATGTCCACATGATGTGTTAGGTATGTCACGTCATGTCATGTCCACAAGTGGTACCACAAGCAACATTACATTTGTGTTTGACACTTTGATTTTTTCAAACGAGCTGAAACTTTACGTCCAAACGCTACCAAGTGAGCTTAAAAACCCTGAACTCAAACACCCAAGGAGCATTGGGTGGGAATGGCTCTTGTTTCGTTCTTGCACTTGAGCAGGCAAACGTCTGCACAGGTACGCGGCAGCATGTACGTTGGCATAATGGGCCGTGGAACTGACGCAGTCAGACTACTGTCAACGGCCTATGCAACAACGCACCACTACCCTGCAGCCCGGCGACTGGTGCTGGTTGTAATTGCGTACGACAAATAGTACTTTTTTCTCTGAAGGGTCTTAGAGTAAGCGGAAGCACCAGCAAAGTGAACTTTCCGCTATCGAAGGGAAGTCTCTCGACTTTCCTTTGGTAGTGCAAAGGGATTGGTCCAAGCTTACTTTTTTAAAGTAAAAACATTGAGGAAACGGTCTTACTATGATAGGATGAATGAAACTAGTGGCTTGGTCTTGTACTGATCCCAAGTTATGAATAAGGTAAGCCTGATAAGGACTCCAGATTTCTGTGGCATAGTCTACTTTTGGTCATATGCCACACTATCGATACCATGGGGCAGCGGAGTCACATGCGGAGAGCAGGATGTCTGCTTCTAGAGCAGAGGGTTGCGATGATGTCAGAACGCCAAGCTCTTGTTTGCTGATTGAAAAAAATAGTGGGTAAACCTCAAGGCATCCAACATTAAGGTCTACCCACTATGCTTCTAACCAAAGCCAATCAGAACTCTGCATCGTTCTGACGTCACCGCAACTCCTGCGGAAGAAGCAGACGACTTACTCTCCGGATAGGCTTCGCCTGATGAAACTGAGGGTTTTGAATGTCCCTACAGAAATGGCATCAATACGAGGCTCCCAAGAAAGGCCAGATGTTAGTCTGATACCAAGGTATTTGTGCACTGCAACAGTTTCCATTATGTCATTGTCAATAGAGTATCAACAGGTTGAAATTAACTATTTTCTGGTGGATTAAATTAGTTCCCAATTAAATCTGTTAAAAGACATGAAGAATTTTTCACACCAGTGATTAATTTGTATTAGATCATTCTGAAGCGGAAAGATTTTATTTGCTGTCAAGATTTTGTTATACATGACCAGCAAAAAGTCGTATTAGAGGGGAAATGTTGCAAGAAAGACTGTTGATAAATATTTTTAAAAAACGTAGTGGACCAAGGATGGAACCTTGCAGTACTCTCGAGGTGACATTCTGTTAGGTCTGGGGTGTACTGAACGCGAAATAAGCCAAAACTTTTACTTCTACTCCTGCATCAAACAGAAAGTTCAGCACGAGCCAAAAAAATGTGCAGATGCATGTGATCCTTTGGACTGCCCGAGCAAAGTTGCATGCCAGGACATGGACAAACTCGCGCACTTACAACCGAGCGCGACAGCAGGAACCACGTGATCCTTGCATTTTTTGACATTCTCTCACAGGTGACGGGCTGTTGTGACAGCGCACACACACAACAGGCACAAAAACGGCATCCGCGCTTTTGTGTGTGTGTGTGTGTGTGTGTGTGTGTGTGTGTGTGTGTGTGCTGTGCGTGTGTGTGTGTGTGTGTGTGTGTGTGTGTGTGTGGGTGGGTGGGTGCGTGCGTGCGTGCGTGCGTGCGTGCGTGCGTGCGTGCGTGCTCAAAATTAGACTACCTCATCGGTGCACCGGATGAGAGCATTGCGGAGAGAAATCTTGTTCGCGCCCTGCACACTGAACCGCACGAGTGACGATTCGCGAGAAGCGGCGCGTTTGTGCTGTGTCGAGCTGTGCATGCAACTGTGCGTTTCGCTCGTGCGCCCTTTCCCAGCGTGGCTCGTGAGCTCTTCAAGCCGAGGAACGAAGGACCCGCGGCACGGCTCACCTCCGCTTGGCGGTGGTCTTCTCGGTGCGGTCCATGGCGGAGTCCACGCAGGCCGTCAGCTCGGTCCAGTCGGCGTGGAGCCCGCACTTCCAGCCCGTCGAGTAGCGGCTGAACAGCCACCACTTGCCGCTCGAGTTGGGCCGGTTGCAGCGGCAGCGCTTGCGCCCGCGTTGGCACTCGCACGGCTTCTCCAGGTCCAGGTCGTGCACAAGGTGCCGCCCGAACACCGTGCCGCCCGTCTTCTGGATGTGCAGGAACACCATCACGTCGGAGCCCTTCATGTCGAACTCGAAGTCGTCGCCGAGCATGTCGTCGAAGGACAGCTTGTTGCGCCTGTCCGACCGCAGCGGCTGGGAAAGGAAGGACAGCGGTCCGCCCATGCTGTCTCGCGAGCCGCGGCCGACAAGGCCCAGCTTGCCCGCGCTGCACACGCTCTGGGGACACAGGTAGCCGATGGCCAGCAGGAAGATGAGCGTGAGGAGCGCCAGGGCCAACAGCACGGCCTTCATGCAGAGCCGACCTCCGCTCTCCATGCCCATGGCCCGTCCGCTGGCATCACCGCCGAACCGCTGGGGCGGCCGCTACGGCCGTCATCGTCGACGGGGTCCGATGCCGACGTCGCCCACGCATGCTGGTCGACACTGCGGCTGACCGCGCACGAGCGGAGCGGAGTTGGCGGAGTTACGGTCTTGCGCTTCGGGGATGTTGTTGTTACACGCGGAGGCTGCGAAGAAAGCAGCTTGCCAGTGCCAGACAAACAGACACCGCGGAAACGGCGGAAACTTTGTGACTTTGTTTTGCTATCTGTTTTGCTTGTTTGGTGTTTTTTCAAGGGTCAGCCCAATGTTGCCGGAGAGCATCTGCGTAGTAGTCGTTGTTAGCGAGGCGGTTCAGTCAGTTCAGTCATGAACTCATCGTGGTTTCTTTCTTTTCAATCTTTTAATATTGCCTGCTACCATAGAGTTATGTAATAACTCTATGCCTGCTACAATAAGGTAACTTTCTTTAGGGTTGTTTTAAGATTGTTAACTTGTTTTATTTTGCCTTTTGATTCAAAAATGAACAAGAAAAGAGGAATATCTTGAACTGTTCTCACAACGAGGTAGTGTTTTTAGCAGTTTTTAGCAAAGAGGTTTTTAGGGAGCGCGTTGGAAAGAAGTGGCGCCCGGTGGCACTAGAAAGACTACACAGAGAACACGGCCAGCGCGGCCAGGCAGCGCACCTTCCAAAGTTGCGTCTGGGAAGGGAAAAAGGGGGAGAGGGAGGTAGGAAATCAACACAGAGAATCAAAGCCCAAAACCAACTTTTTGGGGAAAAAAAAAAAAAAAGGGGGGGGGGGGGGGGGGACGTGTTTTGGTTTCACGATGGTTTCAGTGCGCACTCCACCAGACTACCGCCCGACATCTTCAAATCTCTCGTCCTAGGGGGTTTGGCGAGCCAGGTTGACACGACCAACTAGGGGTATTTAATTCCAATAAGCTGCAAGGTTTTGCCCCACTACCAAGTCACTGCTGTAATAATAATAAACCAGATTCGAAATTATGGTCAGTGCACAGGAGAGACTGAGTGGAAGCTTACCACGATGATTTTAACCCGAGACTGGTTCAGAAGGAAAGAATTATTTTTTCTTTTAGATGCGGAGCATCTCTTGCTCGGGTCTATGTCCTCGCGGCGTCGGCGTCGTAGTCCGCACTCACACTACGCATGCGCAACTCTCCTCCTTCCCTCTCTCCAACAGCTGCGCGTTACTCTCTCCGCTCTCTCTCTCTACCAGCTGCGTGCACTTCGCGTGCGTTCGCTTCTACTCACACCGCGCGCGCATGCGCAACTCTCCTCCTCTAGTCTCCTCTCCTTCAAGTGTGAATATAAGCAGCGGTAGCGCGCTGCGCGCGTTCAGTTCAGCGCTGTTGACTCCACTTCACTCCGTTCTTCCGATGAAGTGTGATGGAAGCAACAGTCCCGTCAGTTAGTGGGTTGGCGCAAGCAAGCGTCAGCACCACCCCACAAACTAACAGCAACGCTACGTCCACTGAAGACAAAGCTGCGCAGCGAAGGGCACGCGACGCTGAGCGCAAACGCTTGAAGCGAGCGGCAGACCCTGAACTACGGCAACGAGAAGCGGCGTCCATTCGTCAACGTCGAGCGGCGGATGCTGAACGTCTACGCAATTAAAAAATTACACCATCTTCCCGAGGGGAACCATGGGGTGATGCGGAGCATCGCGGAGTTTCCAACAACGTTCACGCGATGTGTGGTAACCAACGCAAGTTAACAACGTAATAACACGCAAGTTAACAACGTTACTAACAACGTTACTAACACCGTTAATAACACCGTTAATAACGATCCGCGATGCTCCGCATCACCCCATGGTTCCCCTCGGGAAGATGGTGTAATTTTTTCCAGTTGAAGAGAAAGTAACATGGACAAACAGCGTCTCTACAGACAGCCTTGTCTGTCACTGTTACGTTCTCTTCACCTGTTAAAAAATGTCTACCTTGTGCCCTCAGTCTCGGCCGTTAAAATCATCATGGTAAAAAACACTGCATTCTGTAATTTATGGAACTGCTACAACAAACCGCTTGATTTGTTAGAACAATGCAGCCATCACAAATGAAGCATTTTATTTGTAAGCGCTTCCTTTAATTTTATTTGAGCAATACTAGCAGCTCTAACCTGAAAATGCTTACTCTTTCAAGAAATTCAGTAGTTTGATTAAAATTTGCTCGTGGCCTCGAAAAACTTGTGGGAGCTACGCATACACATCCCCGGGATCAACGTTTTAAAATTATTGAAGCACACTAATTATGACAAAAACAAGTACCTGAAGCCATTTCTCAACAACTTACCCCAGAGATCTGCTGAACCAGTTTGTGCGGGATACAAGCTTACTTGTTTTACAGTAGCCTTCTTCCATATTCAACATGGTCTTGCCAAATGCTTCTTACCCTTGGTAGCAGTCCTCAAGGGTTTTGGGAAAGCAATAAATGAAATATTTTTGGTGCCGCTTATCAGCATACTACTCTTCAAATAATCCAAAATCTTTTTAGAAAAAAAAAGATAAAATAAGAAAAGGCTGTAAGCACCCATGCCTTGCACGACAAAGCCTAAAGCTAATAAAGGCTCAACAGGCCTCCGCCGACTTTCCAATGGCCTGTGTAGGCTGCCCCCACCATTTGTCACTGTAGCAGAGCAAAGACTGAGAGAGGAGGTGACCCCATGTCCAGCGCCTCGGCCTGCTAAAGCGGAAGACCATAGATATCAATGCCTGCAGGAGATAGGTACCCCAAGGCGGGCAACAGATTAGAGACAAGTCGCCGCGCTAGCACTTGGCTGACAAGCGTCACAAATACCAGTCAAACGCTTGATGCACCAAGTCCTGTCCAATGCGTACCCCGCACCAGCTTCCCAAAGGCGACACAGAAAATCCAGCACTGCGGTCTTGTTATCCAAGAGCTGTTACTTCAGCGCCACATCGAAAACCCAAAGAGTAAGCCAGAAACGGCGGTCAGGCGAGTGTGCAGACATGTTTCCGTACAAAACGTTTATTAAAAGACTCAGAAATAATTTACAGCAACAAACAGAATGCTTCAAACGTCCAGCGTTTCACACACACACACTCGCGCACTTAAAAGCAAAAGTCTGACATAATGTTAAAATCGAGTCTGGCAGGGGCAATCTCAACACTGCATCGATGTGCCTGCCACCCCTCCACGTCCGAGGACCCCAGAGTCGCTCTCGTGGCGAGGAGCGTCTTCTCTTCACAGGGCTCAGTACCTGAAGATGACCATCGTCACCAGTCCTGCGGCAAAGAAAGGGAAGAAAGCAGGAGCCATCAGGAATTTCAAACTCTGTCATTCTGCAGAGTGACGCCTTAGAGTCGAGGGACGTCTGAACAAGTGATGCGGTACCTTTGCAACTTTCCACCTTTGAAAAACAAAGATTGGAATCCAGTATTTTTTGGGAAGAAGTTCCTGGACCTTATGAAATGCTGAACATGTGCTCCAAATTAAAGAATCAATAAAAAAATACGCAAGAGACACAAAAAGAGACAAAGAAAGTTGTTCTAGTCGAATCCTCATATCTTTGTCTTTCCCACATGGTACGTTGTCACTTATTCGTGACTCCAGCAAACGGACTGCAGCTAGCGAGAAAGCACTGAACTGGCCAGAACAGGCCGTTTCGAGACTTCTGCTAGTCTCTCGTAGCTTCTGCGACTGCATGTTGTCGGCGGCTGGTGCGATTCGCAACTCCAGCCTGCCACTTGCCCTCTCGTGGATGAACGAAGAGCCAGAGGAGCGGGGACGGCGGTGGAGACGGTGGCAGGGACAGTCGGCCTTGGTGCTGCTGTTCTGGTCGGCGGTTCGTGCATCAGGCAGTTTTCACTGGAAAAAACTGAGTGCGTTAAGAGAGAAACTGCGAGGTCCACTTCCTAACAGTGTTGTACAAAGGGACCGGAATGTCTCATTTCATTAAGAATTTTTCGTAGATTGCATACGCTGTGGATTTCCTCGGTCCCATGGTTGCCAGCACAACCTGTGCTCAACGCGACGACAAAAGCTTGCAACAGTAGTAGTCCAAAGCTCTCGCATACGCACCTCACGAAAGTTCATTCCTTCCAGAAAGTAGGAGAGAACCTGCCTGCGAAACGGTGTATCGAGCAATGGACATCAGGAATGGGTTTGCATTTTATCACACCAAAAGGCTGTGACAAGAAACGCAACAGTTTTCTCCAAGCACTTCCAAAAGACAGACTAAACGTACCTGCTTTCAGTTAATTACAAAGGCAAATAAAGAAATGATCGTAGCATTTTTAAGCTCGCCTGTGTGCTGATCACAAGGTGTGCTTAGAATGGGCAGTTTTGGCAAGGCGGGTCTCGACGATGCGAATAGCATGGTACATGGGTGTAGCATACTATATATTTAAGCATGCCTTTGGCCAAGAAATAAAAAAAAAGACCATACACACTGATGGCGCTGTTATGCAGTTCTTGGATAGCATTATCGCAAGATATTGTAGGCACAGCAACACTCCTAGCGAGCGCTGAAAATCATGCTTCAAAGGTGGAGCGAGAACTTCTGGTCGCAATGCCTCGCCGTACAGTCAGCCTGCGGCTATGCTACGCTAAAACTGCCTACCTATTAGTGAACATGGCACAGGTCGATCACATGTTGCAATGCACAAAAACCGCGAAGGTGTGCATTGAGCTGTGAGCCTCTGATGCAGAGACATCACTACTGTGAACGCTGCTGTACCGGAGCTTGACGGTCACCACGTGCAGCTCATGTTTTAGATCACTGGTGGTCATGCACAGCACAAACACCACAATATTTCCGCCACCCACAAAGATATGTTGCCACACACAATGATATGACAGGGGCCCCAAACACACTCGCCTTCCACAAAGCTGTCGCAAAAGTTATGTTTTCCCGACTTGGAAAAAAACAACGTCCTGGTTTTCCTAAAATACACCAACACCTCCATCACCTGTGATATGCTCCTGCCCGTTTCACATTTGTAGCCAATGAAGTTAAGCACACTCACTAGTGTCAGCGAGCAGGCGCATTCAAACTCTATCCACATCTCTACCGCCATCTTGGAACTACTGCCCCTCCATATATAGGGCATTGGAGTTACAAAAGCACCGAAGTAAAGCGTGAAATAAAGTGAAGGGAAGTTGCGTTGGTGGTGTCCAAAGTCGTCCCACCAGTGACTAACGTTACTGTAATAATTGATGCGTTGCGTGTATGCTTAGACAGTCGGAAGTTAGTCGGCCCTGAGGGCCGTCTGGTGTTTATCCAGTGCGGTACCCCTACCAGCTTGGGGCCTTTAACATGCATCATGCACTAGCGATACACGACCGCACGCTGGTACGATGCTCTTTCAGATAGGAAACGGGCAGGGTGGGGATTGAACCCAGGATTCCCGGGTTCTGCAGCGTAAGCTTTCGTTCCACGTGCTCCAAGCTGTAGTGCGCCCAACACACTCGGCCACCGATCCCTCCGCAGTCATTGTCATTTCAGCGCACTGCCTAGGTTGCTTGGAACGCCTCCTATGGAACCATGAGGACTAGACTGTGCATTGATCAACGTTCAGCAGCGTAGCAGAAGGGCGGTAGGTTGTCTTTCCATCGCTTTCCCCCCCAAAAAACAAGACCTCCGAAAGCTCGCTCAGCCAACAGATTGCTGCAGGTTTGAAACATAGAGAATAAAAAATGAAAGCCGTTTACAACTCCCTGTAACGCCGAATTAGAGCGCAGCTCTTGAGGAGGAGGAAGGGTAGTGGGGGTCACATCACCTCGGGGGGGGTCGATCACCTCGGGGGAAGTCACATGACCTCGGAGGGAGTCACATGGGGGGGGGTCACATGACGATGACGACACTGATGACGTCACTGGCATCCGCATCGTCATCGTCACTGATGACGTCATCAGTGACGTCACGCGTCCCATAATGCACCGCGCGGTTACGCCGACGGCGACGGCGACGCCGGTCAAGCCAGGAACGGGCACCTAAGAGCTGCGCTCTTAAACCATATGGAGTCCAATGCTTGCCTGCTGAAACCCGAGTGTTGTGCGTTGAGCTGACACATGGCACAGCACGACCCGTTTACGATCGCCATATACTGGCAACCCCTGTAGGTCGCTGGAGTCGCAAATACCGGCACACACTCTCTACTTACTGCAAAAGGACCAAATAATTCGGAACTAACTTAAGAAGAAAATCTTTCTCATTTCTATTTACAAAACAAAATAGGAAAAGCTCAGTTGGCTTACGTATGAGCTGTGACAATCTGGAAATTCCAAGAAGAACGCTTAGCTTTAATAGAGATTTCAACATGCAACATGGTGCTCTGCCCATTACAACATAATTTGGGGGTAGCATATACTGGGCTCACTCAGTCTACCTGCACCAGCCTGCACAGAAAATTTTAGCATGGCGCAGAAAAGTGATGGCGCAATGTGTACTTCCGGTTGTGTTTTCAGACACTCATAAATTGGAATATGCACGGAGAGTGCAGCTAAATCGAATGAGCCCACTGTTGTATGCTTTCAGAAAACCAAATGAGAAAAAAAAAAAAAACTATCCACATTTTAGCAAACATGTACCGTAAAATCCAGAAAGGGCGCCCACACCCGATGGATTGGCCCACCCCCTTTGTTGCCCAAATATCTATTTCAGTCACTCTGCCGCTATATTTGCACACCCTCCAGAAATAGCGATTCCCGGAAATAAAAAAAGCATAAATACTCTTTTTTTTTTACTTCTTGATATTTTTGCAAAGGAAGAGGTTACATTTCTGAGGACTTGAGTGGTAAGGGGGCAAAACTTGACAAAGGTTCAAGGTTGCTCTTTCAGTGCCCCGCATCCGATCGTCCGAATTGATAATTGTGAAGGAGAAACCAAGTCGGACTGACCTGGCCATCTCATTCCTCGATCTGCGAATAAAATGTAAGATGTTTCTCCTGCGGTCCCAGGATGGAGTCCAGCTACACCATCCAGAGGAGGTGGAAATCGTTAGAGTGGCTCCGCAAGAACAGAATCAACGTGAGCAAGACTGTACCCCACTTCGAGGTTGACAGAAAGCGTGTACGGGAATGGAACACGAAATACCAAGTGCTCGTGCAGCAGTGCCATGGGAAGACCAAGCTGAAGAGAACGATGGGTGCAGGACGACCCGTATTCAGTGAAGAAAGTGACGATGCATTGATGGACTTCCTGGAGAAAGATCAGTTGGTCGAAGCCATCAGCAACCGGCTTCTCCAAGAGCATGCGCGACAGCTAGCAGCACAGATGGGTCTGGGCAACTTTCAAGCATCATGTCAGAACATCGCTTGCTGGAATGAGCGCTACGATATGTCCATGTGGGTTGGGACAAACGAAAGTCAAAAGCTGCCTGCTGACTACGCTGAAGCGATTGCGGTCTTCAGAAAGGGTGTTTCGGCCCTTCGCCGGAAGCATGATTGTACGGATTACAATACTGCCAGTAAGGACCAGACTATAGTGCAAATGGACTGTCCAGCAACAAGAACGAACACACTAACGGCGACTCAACTATCCGAATCACCGAAACCGGCTGTGCCTGGCGAGGATGACCGTGGCTTTGTGTGCAACGGCAGCGGAGTCAAGCTTCCAGCGTTGATGGTGCTTACGAGCCAACAGGCCAGGATACGCCCGAGGGCACTATTTGCATTCAAGATTCTGAGTATATTGTTCTTAAACTTCCTCTGCTGTAGATATAGGTAGCTACATACTTAGAACTATGCAAGAGAAAAGCAAAACTATAAAACCGCCCCACCCTTGGACCTTGCAAAAAAAAAAAAAAAAAAAGTTGGATTGTGGCATTATTAGTTACCTTAGCCATGCCATGCCATATTCCACCCCCCTCCCCCCATTTTATCTCGCTTCACCATAGTCACAAAAGATGGCGCAGCCACCGCCCAATCTCATTGGTCATGCGGTTAGGTGGGTGTAGGCCGCATTTATCCACCGGTCGTGTTTGAGGCCTGTTGCCTTTGTGCTTTCTTACAGCAGGCGCTTTTTGCTAGTCAATCAGTACGAAGTTGTCAATTAATTTTGTGCTGGTATTCTTTTCAGGAAATGTGCGGGTCACATCATCTAGAAATGTGTGGATGACCTCTCCCGCCCTCCAAGAGTGGATACGTGGGGCCTGGGGCCGAAAGTCGACGACGCGAGAGGGCTCCTTGTGCCCGGACCAGGCGCCGATTCATCAAAAGCTGAGGCTGCCCGAGAAGCTCTCTACGTCAGGCACACGGACGTAGCCCTGATACCAGGCGGCTGCACATCAATACTGCAACCCGCCGACGTGTCGTGGATGAAACCGTTCGAGGGCCTCCCCTCTTTGAGGACACGGTGCGGCGGTCCTACAGGAGGTGCGGCATTGCAACGAGCCTCGATGGAACCGAGGACGGCGAACACGACTGTTTGGCGTCGGTGGACGAAGCGGCAGAGGTGGGACCTGGGAACACGGGAGCCTGGTGAACAAGGTCTTGGACTCAATTTTTGACAGTGGCAGTGATGTTTCCTCCAGATTCGACGAGGATTAGCGAGAATAAAGGCACAAAGAAATCTGCCGTTTCTCGTATTTTTCGTGGTTTTTGGAGTTTGACTATTTAAACATGGCCCACCCCACTTTTTGCTACAGTTATCTCTGGCGAAAGGGTGGGTGCCCTTTCGAGGAGTTTACGGTAGACTCGCTCAATAAATCCAAGCGCACGAAAAATACCCTCATGCAGCAGTGTGCCTAAATTTATTGAGAGACTGTCTACCTGTGCACTGGTGTGTGGATCGTGCTTTAACAACTCATCCCATTTGCAGTAATTAACAAAAAAGACAAGGTGCGTTCGACTCTGGCAGCAACGTACCGAGGATGTATGCCGCAATGAGCTTCTGGTTGAAGCTGACGTGGAGGTAGCGGGGGAAGCTGGGAAGTACGGGTCCCCATCCGTGGGAAGCATCAGTGCCAGCATGCACGTCACGGCTACCGCAATCACCGTACTGCTCGGCGTCACGGGCGAGACAGGCGGCTGTGCATGGGGACACGGGGTGGTGGTGCTACTGTCACTCAGGGAGCCTCACTCCCAGGGCACGACACAGTCATGACTTACCTCACACTGGGCCAAACAATCCCCTAGTGGAACCGACAACATACCACGCGCGAGTCCAGAAAAAATATTTAGCGTTAGCTTTGACTGCAAAAATAAACGGCATGCTATGAACACTTATTCTCCACCCAAATGTAGTACTGCTGGTCTGAACCAGATGCCAAGATTCAGAACTATCTTACTCAAAAGTAGTGAAATTTTTTGAAAATTTTAATGGGAAAATGGGGCTTATTTTTGGTAACTGGTTCCATGTACTCAAGGACTCAGTCGGCCGCCATTGTCCCATTAAATGTTTCAGAAAATCACGCAACTTTTGAATAAAATAATGGTTAATTCTGAAACTTTGGCAGATGATTCAGACCACTAGCACTACTTTGGGTGGAGTGAGAATGAGCCTTTGTTTACACAGCAGTTATTTTTATAAATTATTTTCGGTCCACTGATGCTAAAGAAAAGGTAGAGTTCGAGCACTTTGAACACGTTTTTCTCCGTTCCGCTTTTTGGCATAAATTTCACTTTAGGAAAACCACCGTTTGGTAACTAGACAAAAGGAAAGGCTCACTCATTGTTTTTCTCAAGCAGAATTTATTGGGCAACGCAGCTGTAGCATTGTTTTTTTTACTTTGTAGATGTCATTAATAAAAGGTGTTAAGATTCTGACAACAGGATAAAAGACAAGACATTTCTTTGGTTTTTCAGCGCAATGTTAGCATAAGATAAATTACTTTTTGGAAACTTTGTTTTCACAGTTGCACTCTCCAGGCATTCTGCTGCATATCTAGTGAAGAAAAATGTTGGCTATTACATTAGTTTTCTAACGATAGCTTTCCTAAACAATGTCTGCGTGTTTCTGATAAAAACCACTATTAAATTTATTTCACAATTCATGTACACAGATGAAACTTTGCACTGCATTCTGCCTCGCAAGTGCTGGTTATATACTGTAAATTTCATTGATATGAAGCCAAAGGTTCGAAAGTTGACCTTTTTGGGTAGTGTCCTCACTTAAAGGGACACTGACAGGTGTTATGCTCGCCGAGGTTTTAATTGTACATGACATGCGGAGAGCCCAACTACCCAGAACACAATTTGTGACTCGAAATTCGGTTTCTTTGCCCGAGCATCGCCGATCAAGAACTGGCCGGTTCGAGTCTCGCTCACTCTCTTTCCGTGGTCACGGGCCGTTTTCTAAGGTATCGATGCGACCACCAAATTTAATCAAAGTCGTTGGTCACTGAAGGCACACACTCAATATTAAAAATAGAAAAAAATATAGAAACCCATTTTTTGTGGCTTCTAAAAAGCTGCAAATACGTTGATTGAAAAAAAAAGTTCCACAGAGAACCGGAAGCATTCTGTGCGTGCGTCGTTTCGCGTATCGTGGGACTCGCGGGGACGGCGATGGCAGCGGACGACATGCGTGGGACCTCTACTTCAGAACTGTCGTTCACGGTACCGGCGAATTCTGCCTGCCTTTAAAAGAGAAATTTGGGACTGATCAAAAGAATCGGTATTCATCCCGTACGACACGCCCGACCACCAAGCCGATTTGCACGAAGATGTCGCCGAGCCGTCGCTCCCTTCTCGTGGCTGAAGACATCGCTCGCGCAAACTTCAAGCACGACGTGTCTGCTTCGGAGTTGAATATGCACGCGTACGATTTCTTTACTAGGTGCGAATGTCGCCAGTGCGTGATGCTTCCCGACTTCGACCCGGGAGTGCTTTTGCTGGAGGAAATCGGCAGCAAACTTTCCAACTTACAGTTTACCGGCTGAATTATTACTAAGGAAAGAGATCCCTCTGTAACGAGATCCACTAGTAGCTCAGTGGGAACGACGTCTGCTTTACACGCGGCAGGACCAAGTTCAATCCCCAGTAATGGCGTTTTTTTTTTTCTAAAGTTTTTTTTATGTTTACATTTCTTTCTTTTTTACAATTATCACTGAAGAAACAAACAAAAAATGACAAACAAATGTTGTGGACGAAACGTCGCTGAATTAAATGGGATGGGATTTCCTTTTTGACACCTGCGAACTCAATGAAATCACTTTCCACAAAATGCAAGAGGCATATAAATCAGGTAGCGTCCGCTTTCCGAGGTGCCCGTAAATGTTCTACAGGAATTGCAGCCAGCCATTGGTCCCGATCCCGTTGATCTTTCGGAAACTCTGTCGCACAATGCCACTTTCTTTCGGACGCAGGACATGTGAGCCAGCTCTTCACGCAACATCTTGGGTGTATTCTTTTCGGAGCCGATCATGAAAATTAACCACGGGCACTCACTACTCATCTCCAACTCCTCAATGTACAAAACAACTCATCTTGGAGTACAGAACAGCGAGCGGAACTAACATAACTGCAAAAGAATCGCAAACAGTTCCCGCTACGACCGCGTGTCGTCTGCTACGCAGAGGGGGAAAAAAAGAAGAAAAAAAAGCGCACGGTCGGGTGTAACCACGTGACTTCCGCCACTCTCTCCTCTCCACTCCTCCGACCTCCGTGCGCAGGTGTTTCGGTTTCGAGCAGCTGCGTCTTTTGGCTTTATTAAAAAATACGCTACTCTGTTGCAAAATATTAATTGGGTAGTCCTCCGACACCATAATAAAGCGCCTGGCAAAAAATTAAAAAATATTTTTTGGGGGTGTCGGTGTCCCTTTAAGGCCTGCTCGCACACTCGAGGTTAGCTCATAACCGGGGTTGAGAACATACTGGCAAGCCGGCGCCATCTATGAAGTGACCATGGAACTGCATTTCTCTACAGTGAAGTTTTTGCGGTATTTACAAGATCAAATGTACATACTATTTATGAGAAGTGGTTGTTTATATCATGTTCAAAAGTTTTTCAAACCAAGAAAGAAAATGTTAAAGAAAAAGTGAAAGCCGTCTACAACTCCCTGTAACGCTGAATTAGAGCGCAGCTTTTAGGAGGAGGAGGGAAGTGTAGTGGGGGTGGGTGAATGTGACACCGGGGGGGGGGGGGTCACGTGACGATGACGATGCATGATCACCGTCATCAGATGACGATCACTGATGACGTCATCAGGGATGATGACGATGCGGATGCCGATGACGTCATCAGTAACGTCACGCGATGCCATAATGCACCGCGCAGTTACGCCGACGGCGAAGCCACTCAAGCCGAGAAACGGGCGCCTAAGAGCTGCGCCTCTAAAAAAAAAGGGGGGGGGAATACAGGGAAAATGAAAACGTTTACCCGATAGGTAGCGCCACGTGTGAACCCAGACTTGCACTTAAAAACAATTTTACTCTAGTGTATACCCAAAAACCCTAGTAAAAAAAACGCCCATTTCCAAGATCACCTCTGAGGAATCCTCAGTTAAATATACCAGCGTCTTGCCACTCTTTCTTTTTCCTGCAGACCGTAGCAGAGAATAAAAAGGAGGCTTGGCCGCACACCGGTTATCCGACGCGACGCAGTTTGTGTGATCGCGGTGCAGTTTATAAAGAGTTGCTGCTTTTCCAAGGCACAACACGATTCCGGGAATTCCACCTCCCACTTCTATACGCAAATAGACCTGCACCTTCCACAGACTTTTTCATTTCCCCTTGTACCGAGCCGGGGCAGATTTATGGGCCATGGGGGGTCTGGCAGAGAAATCCAACTTTGTTGACCTATTAATTACTTCACCAAAAACTAAGCATTTCTTCCTAAAAAAGCTTGGTGTATGTTGTTTCTTTTTATAAGAAAAGTTGCCGTTCAGTGACTGTAGGAGGAGGAGGAGGAGGAAGGTGGAGTCGCCCCTTTTTGCCCCTTCGCAGTATCGCGACACAAATCCATTTTTTCTCATAACTAACGAAAGCAGCGCCAGCTTACAAGCACCCATTTGCGCGCAGTCCCCAAACGCACCTCTGATTGGGACGGCGAAGTCCTGCTGGCGGGGGCAGCCCGCCCGTCCCCTGTTGCCGGACCGGAGCGCTCCAAGCGTGCCGCCCCTTCGGGAAATTCTTCGTCACCGCTGGGACTGGCGTCCCGCACCCGCTGGAGTGGGCAGCAGCGTCGCCTTCACGGTCCGGCAACCCGTCAAGCCCCTCCCCCTGGCAGGCTCATGTGCACCCGGATGTGGTCCGTGTGGCCGTAGTTGGCTCGGGCACACCTCCCGATGGCGAATGGCACTGCAGACGGACGGTGGGTAACGCCAGACAGTTGTTGTCACGTGGCAATCGCCCGAAAAGCAGGGTGAAGCCACCCTCGTACGATAGACCTCTCAAAAAATCCCTCCAGAAATTTCTTTGTAGTAGGAGAACTTTTCAAATTTTTTTATACGTAAAATGGATGAAGTAGATTAACCTTTGGTTATTTCGAAAATTCTAAGTACCGCTGCCCACATAGCTTTTTCAGGCTCTCAATATGGCCGTTTCTGCATAAGCTGGAGATTTTGTCATGTAATTAAAATGCAACAAAAGGAGGCTTTCAAAGTTTAACACATGCAATTCAATTGTTTGTGCTATGAGAACAAAGAAAAAAAGTACTGTAGCTAACACCCAAAACCAAGTTGACTAAAAAAAAAAAGAATCTCAAAGCCTTCTTTTTGGAGCTCCTATTTTGGCCCAAAATGGCATCTTTCAGGGCTTGGATTTTACTGTAAGATAGGGCATATTATAAAGTAATTAGATGCCCACCTAAATTTGTGTGGTATGCAACAGTTTTTTCACAATGTTTTTCTGAACTGCATGGGTTTTATGCAAATTGCAAAAATTTAAAGCACAATACCAGCAAAAAAAAATTTATTTACAAAAACAATCATTTTTTTTGGACTGAGAGGCATTTTTATTTAAATTAATTATTTTGTACATATCCCAGACATAACAAAAATTGCCGTGTCTCCTTTGGCATGGAATGACCCGACAGCGGGTTGTGGCCGACACCCTTTTGTTGTCCAAAGCTGTATGGGTGTCGCTGGTGACTGTTAGGGTGACTAAAATGCAACATCCCCAGTGTTAGCAAACCCTGGGGATGTTGGCAAAAGCCCCGGGGATGTTGACAACGGACGAAACTGATCTCAAGAGACAAAATTTTGAAGGTGACTCTACTTTGAGGCGTCGCTCAATTAGCGGCTCTGGGCGGAGTAGGCTGGGCCTAGAGCCCCCAAACAAGCTGCACCGAAGAGCAATGCCAACTAGAGGCCTCGTTGCAAGATGCTCTCCCGAACTGGAGGGTCCTCTAAAAGCGAGGTCAACAATGCAAAAGGGCCAGATTTGAGACGAAAATCTGTCGCCAGCAAAGTTCGTGAATCTCCACGTAAGGAAACTGTGGCGATACCCAGCAGCAGCTGGCATGCAGACCATTGCAAGTGCAAGCAGGAACAAATGACTGGAAGTCATTTGTTGTGTGAAGGGACAGGCATAAATGGAGTATATCCATCCCTTCCTAGTTGACCTAATCATGTTATTATGAACCAAAGTGGCCCGCAAGGGCAGAATCGCATGAAGTGTCGCATGCCTCAAAGCTAAGAGGTGCCTGTGGAGGGGGAGCACTTCTCACTCACATGTCTACGAGGCATTTTGGACTGATGACTCCAGAAGGGTCCACCACGGTGTACCTCCCAGGAGCGTTGGACAGCACTGCACGGGAAAAGGGAGGGTGGACGTCCCCAGTCCACAAAATGAAATCACAGTCTCATTTAGAGGCTATTCTACTCCTCAATTCAGGAAGAGTGAATTTCAGAGTCTGCCTCTGAAACACCGTAAAACTCAAAAACACAAAGACGAGGGTAGACGAAAATGCGAGAAGCATGGCACTGTCTCGGACATAAATAATTAAATATATTAGTTTGCGAGCAAAAAAATTGAGCCATGGAACTTTTACTGTGATGTACTCACTCCTTTTTATTAAGTATAAATGAAAGAAAACACCAAATATTGCTAGTTACAAACTGCTTTCCCGGGGATTATTTTTCCACAAAATAGTAGAATGTTCTTCAGAGCAATTTTTTTACTGAAAGTGAAAGTTTTTTTGCAGCTTTAATGTCATTGGCCTTAGCAGAGAACAGTCATTTGCCATTTAGTAGTAAAGCAACTCTGTCATTCACAACACAAAGAGAGGCGAGTCTCTCACCATATAAATTTATTTGTTGGAAATATGCGTACCGTTAATTGAATACACTCATCTGTCTCGAGATCTGCCCTCTTTGGAATCCGAACAAAAGGACCCGGACCCGGAATGGTCCAACTGAAGTTGGTGGCATTGTTTTCTTGTTTTTTGTGGATTTGTAGATTGCTTGTACTTTATAAAGAATGAATGTATACGGATGTAGACTTGTAGCACTAATAGACAAGACAATCTCTTGAGCCCCTGTTGTCAACACAGATGAAAAGCAAGTGAACTCGCAAACTATAGGAGGGCAGAGGCTCTGTCAAACGATCATGCCTTTATCTCTAACCCCCAATGCAAATGTTATACTGCAAAAAAAAAAAAATAATGGTGGCATGAATAAAAACATGTTAATTTCTAGGAAAGGAATATGTCCAGGAGGAAGGCTCCAAATGCAGGGGTAGGTAAATTTGAGATGTGTGTCATAGGAAGGTTACCTCCTTTTTTGATTAGGGGTCACAAAAGATTCTTTTGCAACTTTTGTGGAAAAAAGTAATGAAGAGAAAAAGTTGTTTGAGTGTTTTCGATGAAGAGACTGGTTAGAGCACTCACCCTTGAAGCTGACTTCGAACTCGTAGGGGTTGTAGAGGGTGAGCACCTGCTTGTGGGACTCTTGACGGTCTGCACAGAAGGTCAGCTCACTGGGGAACACGAAGACCAGCAGGTCGCCGCCCTTGGCCCTGCCGCTCCTGGCCGCCGACATCAGGAACCCCGGCCCTTGGACGTCCACCCAGCCCCAGGCCTCGAGCCGCCGAGGGACCACACGCCCTGCCGGGAAATGGATCCACCGTCCTCATCACCATCATCCAAGCAGAATTCTTTAGAGTAAGCTCAATGCGTTTTACTAAATGCAGTGCTTTCCACTGGTGCTGAAAGGTGTTGCAAGAAATGGCTGTGTAAAACTGTCTGTAGCGAACAATGGAGGCGAGGTAGCCGAGACATAATAAATGGGCAGAAAATATACAAGCATACTTTTTGTGTATTCAGGACATGAACTGCACAGAAAAAAACAACTATGCGACAAACTATAACCACTACCAAGCATAGTGCAGAGGCCTTGCATGATCAACACAAACAGAAAAACTGCAAGTGGTTATGCTATCCTACCTACTGTATTTGGAGACACCTGCTACAAGTACTCGCACGCTCGCACACCTTGAGCACCGATTAAAGCTAGCGTGTATGCGCGCAGCCTTCAATTTGAAAATGCCTGAAGAATTGTGTCATAAAATTTAATATACTAATGGCTCAAGTGAAGCTAACCAATAAATTTTGCAGGGAAACACTGACATAGTACAAAGACCGAAAGATGCTCTTAAATTAAAGGAGCCTCTGACACGCCAAAAAAATAATTTTTTTTTTCATGCTAGGCGTTGAAATGGCATATCAGGACATCACAAAAAAATTGTTTCACTATAGAGTTGCGTAGTTTTTTTATAAAAAATAGAAATACGAGGCCCAATTCAAAGTTCCCGCCGTGCACTGTGACGTAACAGTGTACCGCAAGGTGTCGGGGCGGTCAGAAGGGAGGCATCGACCTACGTCACTAAAAGTGAGTTCACCGGAAGTCACGTGAGTTTCACTCCTCGTGCTCTCCGCGACCGTGCCTAAGATTTTTTTATTTTTTATTCTGCTTTTTGTACGAGCGATTGTAGAAAACGAAGTTTCAGTTCCACTAGCTCTTTACCGCTGCACCGTTGGTTAGTTTGCGTGCTGTAAAATTTGAGGACGAAGAGTCAGTGGATCGACGTGATGGAGGTCAATGATGAAAGCGTTGCGAGTACAAGCCAGTGTACGAGTGCATGCCGTCAGTCCGATCATACAGAGCTATACTAGGCGCAAAACAAGCTATCAAGTTTTGAAAAAAAATTTCAGAACGCTCGCAGAAATTAGGATTGCTAGCATACGACACGCCCGATCGCATTGCTGAAGGTTCAGACACCGAGGTCGTTGAATCATCGGATACTCTCCAGGCTAAAGATGCCTGCCGTCTAAAGAATACGAACTGGTTTGTGTACAAAGTACAAGTAAACGTCGAGCACAAAGTATGTATTTTGTCTAGAACATGAGTAGAACTTGTTTACTAGGTGCACATGCGGCCGATGTATGTCTCTCGGAAATGCATGCAGTGTGATCTCTTCTTCAGTTGCTGAAATACCGGGACAGTCCCTCACACAGCACCTTCTAGGCATTGTAGTTGATCACGTCAATTCACTGACTCCGCTTCTTCTACCTTTACAGCAACATTAAGCGATGAAAGGCAAATAAAAGAAACCTTGTCTGCTTCGATCGCTCGTGGAGGTGCGGAGAATAACAAAAATATTAAAAAAATATTACACGCGCTCGCGGTAAGCACGAGGAGGGATACAACTCACGTGACTTCCGGCGATGCCTACCTTCTGACCGCCCCGACACCTTGCGGTACACTGTTACGTCACAGTGCACGGCGGGAACTTTGAATTGGGCCTCGTATTTCTATTTTTTTATAAAAAAAACTACGCAACTCTATAGTGAAACAATTTTTTTGTGATGTCCTGATATGCCATTTCAACGCCTAGCATGAAAAAAAAAATTTTTTTTGGCCCTTTAAGCAAGCCAGTATTTTTTTTTTGTCTATTCAATATTTTGTGTGCAATGACAGAAAAGACCATGCTCCAGCTCTTCCGCATCACATTCCACGCGTCATGTGCACTCTCAAAGCCTGACGGAAACCCGGAAAAAACAAAACGAGTTTATATCTGACAACAATACCACCGACCTATAGTTGCAGATCGAAATGCGCAAAGCTGCATCATGCCACTATCTAATCTTCGCCGGTATCTATACCGTCTCACCTGTGTTCTTGCACACGTTGAGGTAAATTTTGTCCTCCGTCGAGGTAGAACTGCCCGTTTCTGCCGCTGAACTCGTCGCCATAACCACTAGTCGATCTGGCTGCAGCCGCTGACGCGAACGAACTGAGCGCAGCGTATATTTTCCACAGCCCGAAACAACACCAGCCCTCGAGCGTGCTATTCTAATCTGTCCTTCTAGCGATAAGCCGTATTTCGGGACAGCCAGATGAGATGTAGGCATTGAACAGGGGCTTAACCTTGGCCTACCGAACTCTTTCATGGTCAACCTCGGATAAGCCCCAGGAGCAAGGCCGTCCGGGATTTGCTCTCTTGTCCACTTTGGCTAAACTGCAACCCACAAGAAAACAGATCCAAGTCTGTCAAAAGTTGGAACTATGATCGCAAAGGAGCAAATCTCTGGGTCAAGGTCCTCTGGTCGCTTGGCTGGAGGGCGAAAGAGCAGACGACACTGTGGGGGCGTGGGGGAAGCCAGCGGTGGGAAGCGTCGTACCTGACGGCGCCTATTTTTGCATGTTCGGAGCGAATCGGTCAAAACGGCTCCGGGCAATTACCTTGGGAGCGATCCACGGGGCTGCCGTTTCGCTATCATTATACGCGAATATTTTTTTCTTTCTTTTGTTGTAGAAGTTGAATACGATTTTAATTAGATTGTAATAGACATATTCCTCCATGCGGATATGTAGAACAGAAACAAAGTCAGTGCGACAAGATTATTTCGACATTCCAGCGGTTGCACAAAGGACAGCTCTAGAGTGATTGTGCAAGTACGCGAGACAGTTTCTTCATGTGTGCACAAAACATGTCGCTAGCTACAAGAAAAAAAAATATATATGTATATATTAGCTAAGCTATTTTCCCCCTAGAGCCTAGGGGCTCGGAAATGCCTCTGGGATCAGAAATAAATCACGCGCTGCGCCTGAAACAATGGGCATCTGTCTTTCGTCGTTCCGAGTTCATTCCGTATGCCGAGATGTGTGAAGGAGGTAGACTTACCAATCCCTATCGAAGAAAGGGGCAGATGCAATAAGTACCTGTCCAAGTAACGTTACATTCAAAGAAGGCTCCGCATTTGAAGCCAAAGGCGAAACTTTTTGTAGTGCGAGTGACGAGGAAACTCCGACTGTTGCTGAAGCAAACAGCTGACACAAGGCGGAAGTGAAAACGCCGTAACGTTTGAATGAATAGATATATAAATAAACATGGCCGGAATATTTTAGTTAGGCGGCGTGCTGCGTCATCTGGTAGGCATATTCGGGATAGACACTGAGCGCCGCCTGGTGATATGGGAAAGACTTTGCCGTAATACGGAACCTCTCACCGGACGTGGACTTCAAAAGTGAACCTTTTATTTTAATACGGAATCAGATGTATTCTTTCAGAGTACCCGCCTTCATCTAAAAGAGTTTTGGTTCACCTGATTTACTTACTTGCATGAGCCAAGCCATCATTATCCATTCATAACATCCGGTAACTTTCGGTTTTTCGGTTCTTCCGGTCCTTTCATCCGTCTCTGCATGGCAATATGGCGTCGGGCTCAACGTTCACTCCTGCGCGCATGTGAATGACCTCCGTACGTCGTCTTTATTCTTGATAACATCGTCCGGAAACAGCCCGAGGGTCAAGCACCGAAAGCCAGAAGCCATTATGAACAGCGAGACCATCCAGACCCACGGCCACGGCGTCTCTCGGAGTACGTACACGGACTCCGAAGGCGAAGGCTCGACTCCGACTCGGATAGCAATGAACTGCCCGCGCCGGCGCCGCGTCCCCATCGAGGCCCAAACCGCCGAGCATCGACAGCACTCCCAGCTCCCAAAACGGCGTGCCTTTGGTCTCTTACCGCGCCGAAGAAGACGACGACGGCTTCGGCGAGGATGTGATCGTCGCCGACGAAGACTCCATCAGCGACCTTCTGTCCGACGTCGGGCGGCCGGCTGAGCCGCTGCACCCCTGTGCGGCCAGAGTCCCGGGTGTCGTTCCACCGGTGCCTGCTGGACCGCGGCCCGAACAGGCTGTTCTTGCCGCCGGAGCCTCCGGGCCGCTGCTCGCAGGCGCTGCCAGACAAAATCTCGCGGCTGTACGAGCGCAAGAAGCTGCGCGATGGCAAGGACATGAACGCGTCGATCCAGACGCGCAAAGACTTCAGGAACCCGAGCATCTACGAGGAGTTGATCGCGTACTGCGGCATCGACGAGATGGGCACCAACTACCCGCCCGAAGTGTACGACCACGCACTGCCGGGGCCGTCGTCCTACTACGAGGAGCTGAGCAAAGCGCCAGAAAGAGGAAATGGACAGGCGCGAAAAGGAGAAGAGGACCAAGGTGCCTCTTCACCCATCCTCCCGCCACCCATAGTAACACGAGTGGCCCGCCGGCCGTCTCCTGGCTGCGCGCGCCGCAGGCCATGAGCCGCGCTCTCCGAACAAAACCCACGCCCATCTTCTAAGCCCCCTAACGCCGCGGGATCCCGAAAGACGGTATCTCGAGAAACTCGCACGCGAACTGACTGGAACCGCCTTAACACCGTTCACGTTTTTGCAGTAATCGTTGGAGGGAGTCAGAGCGGTGTCTCTCTGCGAGTGTCGCCCCGAAGACAGCTTCGGCTGTGCGGTAAGCGGGCTCTACAGCAATTAACGAAGAATGGCAAGTATGGTGGCAGGATGCAACATCTGCCAAGCAACCAGCGTTTTGGGGAGTCTGCCGGTATAGACTCTTCAGAATATTGGTAGCTTGATGGGTGCTCTAAAATATATGCGGAAGGTACCGAAATGTGTTTGAGGCTGGTTCACGTACTTGTGACTGTTCACGACCCAAGAGGCTACAAAGGAAGCCGGTTTTCGCGCTCCGGTCGTAAGCAGTGCCAACCGTGAACCAGCGCTTTACCCTGCCGACATGGCTTGCCGTTCGACATTCGGTGTTCCTGTAGAGATGGCCCTCGAGTTACCATGCTGGCAAAGCGCAGCCGAAGCTCCGTCCAGGGTAGGTTTGCTTGTA
>JAZHYW010032707.1:0-25711 GCA_037355805.1 Ixodes ricinus
CGCTGTGTTCTGTAGTTTGGCCTTTTGCGAAGCCAGAACCGCGTCCGACAGCTCGGCGAAGGTGTTGTGGATCCCGAGAGCCGCTAACTTCTCGTTCGAGGTGGTAACGGGGAGACCCAGAGCCGTTTTATACGCGCCTCTGATGATGACATCGACTTGTTCTTGGTCTCGTTTGCTTAGGAAGTGGTGGTGATACGGCATGCCGTATGTCACTCTGCTGATCACCAGGGCCTGGACGAGGCGGAGCGTGTCCTCTTCTCGCATGCCCTTACGGCTTCTGGTTATTCGCTTGATAATCCGCGAGATCTGATTCGTGGTGGACCTTAGGGTTTGGATAGTGTGGGAGGCTTTCAGGTTGCTCTGGATCCAGAAACCAAGAATCCTGGTCTTGTTGCTCTCCGTGATCTTCTGGTCCTCTAGATAGAGGTCGATGGGGCCGGGGGACTTGTAAATTCCTCCTCCATGCACCCGGATCACCTCGGACTTTTCGGGCGCACAGCGCATTCCGCTCGCGGCCGCAAATCGCTCCACGGCCGTCGTGGCCTCCTGAAGTGTCGCCTCTTTTTGCGCGAGAGAGCCCTTGGTGGCCCAGAGCGTAATGTCGTCTGCGTACAGAACGTAACCCAGGTCCGGGATCTTCCGCAGCTCTTTGGTCAGCGCTAGCATCGCGATGTTGAAGAGAACCGGGGAGACTATTGCCCCTTGCGGCGTTCCTTTGTTCGGCACCTCTATCTTATCCGATCGAGTATGGCCTATCCCGATGGTCGCCGTTCGGCCCGTCAGGAACGATTTGATGTAATCAAAGATACGCTCGCCGCAGCTGATGGTGTTCAGTCCCTTGAGGATGGCTTCGTGAGAGATGTTGTCAAAGGCCCCTTTCAGGTCGAGTGCGAGCAGGAGGTGTTCTCCTCCCTTCGGGATGCCCTTAAGGACTTCTTCCCTTAGGATTAGGAAAGCGTCCTGCGCAGAGAGTCCCGGCCTGAAGCCCAGCATGGTGTGCGGGAACAGATCGTGGTCCTCTATGTAGTTTTGGAGGCGGGTCTTGATGACCCTCTCGTACAGCTTGCCGAGGCACGAAGTCAGCGAGATGGGACGCAGGGCGTCAATTGCGGGCTTCTTGCCGGGCTTGGGAATGGTCACGATTTCAGCGTGTTTCCACTCCTTCGGTACGTGGCCCTTGCTCCAGAGTTCTTCGTTCAGGTATTCGGTCAAATCCCGGATGTGCGTCGGGCTCAGGTTTCTAATCATGGCATTGGTGATTTTATCGGCCCCGGGAGCGGTGTTGCGCTGTGAGGCTCGCGCTGCGGCGTACACTTCTTCTTCCGTGATCGGAGCGTCCATTGCTGGTCTTGGCTCCCCTTCGTATTTTAGGAGGCACGGTCGCACGGAGTCGCTACCCAGGTATCTGATTATTAGAGCGTTAATCAAGTCCTGGTCGTTTCCGGGGAAGTTGTGAGCGATTTCCTGAAGCGTCCGACTGGTTGCCGACTTGGCCTTGTCGGGCTCGATCAGGCAACGCAGGATGGCCCACGTCTTTGCCGTACTCAGGGTGCCCTTGAGCGAGGTGCAAAACTGGACCCAATTTTGCTGTGTCAGCTCGGCCGCGTGATTTTTGGCTTCTTCTGTTATCTGCTCGATTCGGAGACGGAGTTTCCGGTTCAATCGCTGTCTCTTCCATCGTTTGAGGAGGCCCTCACGGGCCTCCCACAGGTGTAAGAGCCGGCGGTCGACTTCGGGCGTCTCGACCGTGCGCTGGATGATTTGGGTGGTTTGGATGTGGGCATCCCGGAGGTGCTGCATCCATTCCGTTATGTTCGTTATACCGTTCGCGGGCGGGGGGTACTGCCTATACGCCTCCCAGTTCGTGAGCCTAATTTCGCCGATTGTTCTCTTGAGTTTCGGGGTGGATACCGAGGTGCTGAGTATGTAGTGATCGCTGCCCAGTGTTTCGCCCAGGTGCGTCCACGAGTAGTCCCTTACGTTTTTGACAAAGGACAGGTCCGGAAATGTGTCTCGACTAACGCTGTTGCCTATTCGGGTTGGTTGGAGCAGGTTGTTTACCAATTCGAGGCCCATTTGGTCCACCGCGTCGAGGAGCGACCTCCCTTTCTGCGTGTCTTGCTGGTAGCCCCACGCCGTGTGTCTAGCGTTCATGTCTCCCAGCACTACCAGCTGGTTGTAGCCGGCGGTTCTGGCGCTGTCGTAAATGATGTTCCGGAAGTCGTCCTTCTGAGCCCGCGGCGGACTGTACAAATTTAGGATGAAAGTGCTACGTCTACTCCTCTTCTGAGGGAGGACTTCCACTAGCACGTGATTGATATCATGATGTTGGTAATGCTTTCCCACTGCCGTCACTGATTTGTGAACTAAAACCGCCACCTTCGGTGATCCCACATTTTTAATTACGTAGTAACCCCGTAGTTTGATCGGCTGGTTCCCGACCTCTTGAAGGCAGATGACGTCGGGGGGTATGGGTGATTTTGGATGTAGAGTTGGAGCGGGCTTGCCTTCTTGTTGAAAGAGCGACAATTCCACTGCCAGATCTCGAGGTGTTCTTGCACGCTGCGTGTGGTGTTAGGCATTGCTGACGTTTATGCTGCTGCCGTCGTAGCTGTCGGTGTCGCTGACGTCACCCGTGTTGTTTATGCGCCTGTACGCCTTGATGCGTAGGTTGTTGCTCTCGTCGTCGACCAGCTTGCGCGAGCCAAACTCAATCTTGCGTATTCTTCTTTCAAGGTCTTCACTGCTTAGTGTGTTGTCCTTGACTTTATTGTTTAATTGGCCCATCTCGTGAAGCATCTGTTGCATCTTAGCATAAATGCATTCGAGGGTGACCGCGGTTGTCTGGCCTGCCGCTGCTGCTACCGAGACCGGGCCGGGGAGCGAGGAGGGTGTGGGTGTTCTTGAGGAGGGAGGGATGTAGATGGCGGGCTGATAGTCTATCCTGCTTTGCGTCCCTGCCTGCGTGTTGTTGTCTGTCTTGCTTTGCATCGCTTCTAAGCGTTGCATGCGTTGATTAAGCTCGTTGATCTGCGCCTTGAGTTGTTTATTTTCTTCCCTGATGCGCATACAATCTGGGGAGCATTTACTATTGTTACTGGTGTTTTGAGCGGAGGAGGTACTAGACTGATTCCGGCTCACCTTGTGGGTGTTGTTTTGGTTCTTCTTGCCCGATTGGGTCCTCTGCTTCGGCGTGGATGACGAGGTAGGAGGTTGCTGCTGTCCTTGCTTCTCTCCTGGCTTGGGCCACTCCGAGCGGAATCGGGACCGGGAGCGAGACCGGGACCGGGACCGAGACCTCGAACTGCTTACCGAGGACTCCGTGCTGAACCACCGCCGGCGCCTTCGCTTTGGCTGGTCTTCTCGGCTGAAGTGGACTTGTGGCTGCTGTTTCTTCCTTCCTCCATCAGCGTCATCCTCAGCCGTCCTCCTCCCGGTCGGAGGGTGGAGCGGGTGCTTCTTGGTGTGATTACGGTTGCTTTTGAGCCTTTGCTTGCACTCGCGAGACCCCGTGGCGTGGGCCTCGCCGCAGACGGCGCACTTGAGTGAACACTCGTGGTCTTCCGACGGGTCGTGCGTCCCGCAAGCGAGACAGATCTTGATGTTAGGGGTGGGGCAGACGTCTGATCGGTGTCCCATGCGCTGGCACACGTAGCAGACTTGTTTGGTGGGCTGGTAGAGGTTACACTCGGTCTCCCCTCCGTGGTAGTAGACGTATCGCGGAACCACGTGAGAGTTGAACGTGATCATGGCCGTCTTTGTCTTTCCCAGCATGCGGGCTTGCACGATTTCCACGCCTTGGGTTCTCACCCTCAGATGGGCCATGAGCTCCTCGGGCGGGGTTTCCGGGTCGATTCCGTGAATAACGCCCCGGGACACTCCGTCCGGTGCCGCTACGTAAGAGTTGACGTCGTAAAGGTTGCCGCCCAACTCAATCCGCGTGATCTTGCGCACAATGTCTGCAACCTCTTGATGCGGGGTGCTAACAATGATTATGTTGGAACCAGGTCTCAGACGCACGAGTAATTGTGAATCTTCGACTTTCCTTCCGCAGGCGGCTAAGACGGCTTTAGAGATTTGGTGGTTGGTGAAACTCTTCACCTGCAGGCCTTTCTTGGGTCGGATGACGACTTTGAAGTCGCTACGTGGCAGGGGGAGTCGTCGTCTCTTCTTAAAAGAGGGCTTCTCCGTTGCCCTGGCGCTTGCAGCAGCTGCGTAGGATGTTGATGATGATAACTCGGTGGCAGAGGAGGGTGGTAGCGGAGAGATTACCGTGCCTGCCACGCGTACTTGCTCGCCTCTGGCGAGCTTTTGCTTGGTTCTTCGCTTGAGGTGTAAAGTCCAATTGGAATAAGGATCTTCCGATGGCGTCCCTTGCGAGAGGTCCCCGTCCATAATGGCTGGGTCGACATGGCTATCTTCCGAGATGTCTTGGAAGTCCATGGCTGTAGTTTCTTGCGACGAAGGCCCGGCGGCAGCTTGAACAAAAGCACCGGGGACGGGCGGGGCTGTAATTACAACTCCATCTCCACTCCCTCCGGTAGAAGTCGAAGCGCCAGGCTGGGATCCAACGATGTGCGCCATAGCGAGCGTCGAGAAATCGTAGCGAGCGAGCGAGCGGCGGCAGAGGCGGCGGAACGCCTCGCCTACCTCCGCTCTGCTACATGCGGCGTCAGGCTTAACACGGCAGCGCCGCCCCGGAGAACTTCAAAGTCCAAAAGCGCAAAATAATAAGCACTCACGGTCTTCAAACCTCTCACGGGGGTTCCGGATGACTTTCCGAAAGTCTTCCGACAAAGATTGCGGTCCTCTGAAGTGGATTCCTTGCGAGAATAGCGAAAGTCGACAGAGCCCATGCGAAGCACGTCTGCTCCGCTCGGTCCCTTCTTCTTTCCTTGGTATTTCAAACATCCTATCTGATAACAAAGCATGGTAAATGCAGCCTCTCAGTACGTTTCCGCGGGCTGAACATTCCTCAAAACCCCTCCTCCCTGGCACAGCAAGTCAGGTCACTTGACGTTTGCATGAAGGACGTGAGCGCGATGGGAAGAAACGACAGAGCCATTTCGTTGTGCATGCACAGAGTATGGAACCGAAATTTTTATAGGTTCAGTTCGTTTGGACTAATGGCTTTCGGTTCAGCTCTGGTTCAGTTCCGGGGAGCAAAAATAATGGTTCAGACCGGTTTGAGCTTCTAAACAGGGAAATATATTTTCCTCGTTGCATTCGCATAGGCACTATTTCCGCCGCAAGATGAGTAACTATAGTAGTTTTTTTGTCATTCCTCAAATAAGAAATAGCGGTTATTTAATTTTTGACGTAGCAGAAAAAAACACGAAATCTGGATTAGTGTGCAAAACGTCGTATTTATAGTACTCAACATGAATTTCTTTACCTCAGTCAGATATTTTACCTGAATTGAAAGATTGTCACGAAGTGTGGTAGGTCGCCTAAAATCCAGTGATTGGTACAACTTTGCGTCGCTGCATCAAAAGCATAATCGTAGTTGTGCTCTTGAACTAAGGAATTAATTGCAGTGCATAAAATGATGGAATGAACACCTCGCCGTTATAATATTGTGAAACTATAGTTTACGAAATATGTTTCACAGTATATATAATGACGACCCAACTAAGCTAAAAGCAATAATATTTTCGATATGTCTCAAAAGCGTTCAGGAAAACTCTTTCAATCTACCTCTTACAGAAAAACTGAGCGGCAATCAAAACGGCTTGTTTCCTAATCAATAGTGTTTACGCACAGCACTGCGATGCAGGCGAAATAATCATGCGAAAAGAGTAATCAAAATTGTTCGCTCTCATCTATACGCACTTTCATTCTCCAGATCGAATCTAGCCTAAACCAGTGGGCACCTTAGTAAACATTTTCTTACAACGGGATAAATTGGCATAGCCTGGCTGCTGAGGTTCGTTCTTCACGAGATAGCTGGTCAATTCAATTTTGCACATAAGAATCATCCTTGCTAATTGATGATTTTTTTGTTAAAATAGAACTAATGTAATATTTCGACATGGCAGCTACTTAATTGGTCACTTTCTGACGGTATGCGCAAGCGTAATCGTTATAGTTCCGCCACGCGCTCGTGTACTTTGTTTTTGCCCAGCCCACAGACACATTAAATTCTGCTCATATCATAAAATAGGCAATAACAGACTTCTATATGTTTAAGAATTTATATATATGTCAGGGAGCACATACTTACTTAAATCGGCTTCAAAATCAGAAATTTGTCTAAAGGGGACATGAAACGATATCGGGTTGGAGTGTTCGCGATGTTACAGAGGCGTACTTGTCCTAGTCTGGCCCAAGTATACTCGCACAGACCGCCACTGATTCAGAAGCTTCTTTGTTGCGGTGAAATTGCAAGGATAGAAGAAGATTATTTCTTTAAGTCGTGCCTTAGCAAAGCTTGATGACGTAATTGGGGATCGAAACCATCCGCCCGAGGAGAGTCAAGCGCGGCTCATGGATTGGACACGAGAACTGCGTCAGCACTCCATTTCGGCTAGTAACAGTCAATGCCCTCGGCGGACACTCGGGTAGTGTCTTCCTGTCCAACAACTGCGTTGTAGGAATAGAGAACCCCAACAATGCCGGGAGCTCAGCACGTGTTTACTTTGCCGATCCCAGCACGTGGCTACGATTAACGTTGGCAGCATATATAGATATGCACCAGGCCACGAGTCCGCTTGTTCTGGCTCCAAGTTGAGGGGTTGAGAATTCCGTTGCTTAGAAAGAAAAAGTAAGGTAAGTTTATTGGTTTACTAACGTTAGGGAGTGATTCTGAGTAGTATTTAGCGAAAGTAAAAACAAATCATTTCATGGTCCCTTAAGGCTCTCCCATAGTCACTTAAAGAGAGATCTGCGATTAAAAACGTTTTTCGAGCAATTATTACGCCACTAGACGAAATTTAGGCGCATAATGTGAATTTACTAAGGGAATAAGCTGAGCTAGTGGTTCTGATATATCTTGGGTGTCATATTCCTTCCTTTGTTCAAGCTTGTCCACCCAAGAGTGTGAACGTCGCAGTCCGCTAAGCCCCACCCCGTGCTTACATGGTGCTTAGATCTTTAATTGGCTGGAGAGATGATTGCCACGTGAGAGGTTGGTTGTATATTTTTATCTCCTTGCCGTAATAGTATTTTAATCGACTATTTTTAAAACTTTTGAGAATAAAATAATTTAGATAGAGTCATTATTGTTTTCGAAAATACTTTGGAATTCACCTCTCACTCGTTTTTTCATAAAAACCTCCTTAGCTTCCTCTAAGCAGGGTTACAATGCTCCGATATTATACAAAAGACCGCCTGCAAGCACGAATCACCGCAATATTCGTGGTTCGAATGCGGCTCGCCAAGGTTTCTCCTTGAACTCATACCCATGCGGCATTTCAAGCACGAATATTCTCGGTGACTCGCTCTGAAATCTGCATGCAGACTGTCTTTTGCATGATGTATAAGCAGTGTGACCTCTGCTACACTGCTCTAAAATTACACGAGTACACTTAAGACTGCTTACGTGTAGGAAGACGAAAGCATGATTGTCCCGCGGGTGAAATGTTTTCGACTAATGCTTCTACACGTATTAAAGTTTAGGACGACGTATAGGACGACGTCGAAGACGACTTCCTAGAGGTCGACGCCAAGTACGGCGTCTTGGACGACCTCTAGGACGACGTCGAGGACAACGTCGAGGATGACGTCAAGGACGACGTCTAGGACGACCTCTCGAATGACCTCAAGGATGACGTCTAGGACGACTTCTAGGACGACCTAAAGAACGACGTCTAGGACGACGTCAAGAGCAACGACTAGAGGACGACGTACAGGGCGACTTCTAGGACGACGTCAAGAACAACGTCTAGGACGACTTCTAGGACGGCCTCTAGGACGACGTCGAGAACGATGCCTAGAGGACGACGTCGAGAACGGCGCCTAGATGTGGACACTTAATGATCGTTGTTGCATATTTGCCTGGGTGGGCGGCCTCGATTACCTGCGGAAGCCGCCGTAGATGTAGACGCTGCTGCCGATCTCGAGGCCGTAGATGTAGACGCGGTCGCCTCACAGTCTATGGCACGAAACACACAACGAGCACAGATGAGGTCCGAAGCGCACCTTTTGCAAGCGACGCTCCGGCGGCGACATCACGCTGATGACTTTACGCCTGACTACAATTTTGCGTAGCACCGTAAGCTAACTACGGTCACCAAGAAGGATGTATGCCGGCTGCCTCGCATAGATGATACTCTGGACAGGGCGTGTAGTGCGAAGTACTTGTCATCGATGGATCTCAAAACAGGCTATTGGCAGATCGAAGTTGATGAAAGAGACCAAGAGAAGACCGCTTTCGTTACGCTCGATGGTCTTATGAGTGTAAGGTCCTTCCGTTTAGAGTATGTTTGGCGCCGGCCACATTCCAGCGGATGATGGGCAGTGTTGTTACCAACCTCAAGTAGCAAACATGCCTTGTGTACTCGGACGATGTTGTATAGTGTTTTCCACGAGCTTTGACGACCACCTGAATCGGCTAAAAGCTGTACTGCAAGCCATAAAGACCGCTTGCCTCACACTTAAGCCGGAAAAGTGACACTTCGCATACGAAGAATTCAAATTTCTCAGCCACGTCGTGAGCGCAGAAGGCGTTCTGCCCGACGCTGAGAAAACTTTGCCGTCGCACTGTTCCTCCTCCCACCGACAAGAAGACCGTGCGACAGTTTCTGGGACTGTGCGCCTATTATAGACGCTTTGTGGAGCAAGTTTTCAAAATTGCCGTACCGCTCACTCGACTCACGCGTGACGATGTTCTAATTTCGTTGACGGAAGAGCAGCAGTGTGCTTTTGAAGAGCTTCAAGGTCGCCTGCAGTCGGCACCAGTTCTCGCACAATTCGACGATCTCGCAGAGACCGAGATCCACACTGATGCTAGCAACGTTGGCCTCGGATCCGTTTTAGTCCAGTGGCAAGATGGAGTCGAACAGGTGATTGTGTATGCCAGCCGCTCACTGTCCAAAGCAGAGACTAACTATTCGACCACGGGAAAAGAGTGTCTCGCCATCATTTGGGCCACCATAAAGTTTCGCCCCAACCTTTATGGGAGGCCTTTCAAAGTAGTCACCGATCACCATTCTCTATGCTGGTTGCCTACCCTCAAAGATTCTTCCGGGCGTTTTGCGCGCTGGAGCCTGAGATTTCAGGAGTTTGAAATCACTGTCGTGCACAAGTCGAGGCGAAAACACAACGACGCGGACTGTCTCTCTCGTGCTCCTGTTGACCCTGCTCCGCAAAGCGATGAAATGGACGACGCCTTTCTCTGGAGCTATTGACACTGCGATCATGGCCCAACAGCAACAAAGAGACACCCGAGCTTCGTGCTTTATTGAGCACCTGGAAGGCCGTGATACGCCTGTACCAACCACATTTTATCGAGGTCAGGGTTCATTCTGCTTAAAAGACGATGTTCTGTACAAGAAAAATTTCCAATCAATCGCGGCCTCATACGTTCTTGTCGTTCTGACTGCCCTTCGCGACGAAATTCTTTATGCCAGCCACGACGAGCCAACGTCGGGACACCTTGGTTTTGCCCGCACAGTCGCGAGAGTCCGTAGGAAGTACTACTGGCCCCGAATGTACGCGGCTGTACACCATTACGTAAGGACATGCCGCGAGTGCCAGCGACGTAAGACGCCGCCTGTGAGGCCCGCCGGCCTTCTTCAACCGATTGACCCGCCGTCAGCACCATTTGAACAAATCGGAATGGACTTGTTGGGCCCTTTTCCAACCTCGTCCTCAGGCAACAAGTGGATCATCGTTGCGACGGACTACCTCACGCGGTACGCCGAGACACGGGCACTCCCCCAAAGAATCGCATTAGAGGTGGCAAAGTTCTTTGTCGACACCGTCGTCTTGCGTCATGGAGCTCCAAAAGTGGTTATAACATATCGTGGTACTGCATTCACAGCTCAGCTCACGCAAGACATCATGAGGCTAAGTCAGACGACTCACAGAAAAACTACAGCATATCACCCGCAAAACTAGCGGCCTCACAGAAGCGCCTCAACAAGACAATTGCCGATATGCTGTGCATGTACGTGGACGTCCGACGCAAGACATGGGATGAAGTTCTTTCCTACATCACGTTCTGCGTATAATACGGCCCCACAGGAAACAACGGGCTTCACGCCATTTCAACTAGTTTACGGACGCGAGACAACGACTACGCTGGACGCCATGCTGCCTCATTTCCTGGACGTAATAGATGCGGACGCAGATATCTTCGCGAAACGTGCGGAAGAGGCACATCAACTGGCGAGAGTACGAATCCGCCGACAGCAGCTTGTCGACGCCCGCCGCTACAACCTGCGCCGCCGGGATGTCCGATTTCAACCGGGGGATTAAGTGTGGGTTTGGACTCGTATCCGACGTTAAGGGCTCAGTGAAAAACTTCTCCGAAAGTATTTCGGCCCATACAAGGTTCTTTGTCGCCTGAGTGACCTCACATACGAAGTATTCCGGATGGTGGACATCTTTCCTTCCGACGCTCCACACGTCCAGAGGTCGTCCACGTGGTCCGGCTAAAGCCATACTATACCAGATAATAGACACTTCTCACACCGCTTTTTTTTTTTTTTGGGGGGGTTAAGCATCGGGACGATGCTTCATCGAAAGGAGAGGGCAGGGCCGCACACCAGAGGCATGGGCCGATGGCACGAGCTATCGCATTAAGATAAGTGCGCGACGGTGAGCTTGTTTTGGGTTCCTCCTCCACCCTCGGGGAGGCGTGCTTACGGCTGAAGGGAAATCCTTATCGTGCTTTCGGCGGCCTGACCTTGAGATAAATGAATGCGTTTGGGACTGAAGTTTGAGTCGCGAACGGACCTAATTTGCTTATCGGGAACTATTAAGGCTGGTTCACATAGTTGCAACCGAGTGCGACCGAGAGAGACAAGACCGGTTTTTAAGCCTCTTGCGACGTCTTAGGACCGGATGCGCTGCTGCGGAGCTGGTCCTAAGACGTCGTAAGAGGCTTATAAACCTGTCTGGTCTCTCTCGGTCAGCTGCACTTCGGTTCGCAAGTATGTGAACAGTGCCTTTACTTGGCGCCTCGTTTCTGCTTCTTAACCTCGCTAGGTCATGCTCGTCAGCCGCATTCTCTAATCTCGATCGATTGTTCCTAATTACAACGTTTTAATATTAGGGGACTTTAATGTACCTAGAGTTAACTGGGGTTTGAACATGTCCAGTGCAGATTTTAGCACTGGATGTGAACAGGAGGTACTTGGTTTCGTAAATTTTAGCGGTTTTTAACAAGTTAGTTGTGCTGTAAATGCTGCCGGTAACGTCCTTGACCCTGTGCATAACGGACATCAGAGTGGTCTCGCAGAGCTTTGTTGCCTATCCAGTCGTTTCTGTTGACAAGTGCCATCCGCCATTTTCAGTGGTGGTTTCATTTCCCTTTACTGTCAGATCGGATGCGCGGGCTCCGATGTTTGACTACGCTCGTGGTGACTACCTCGAATTGTATGCGCATTTGGGCGATATTAACTGGGACACTCTTTACGAGTGTGCTGATGTTGACAGTGCCGTCTCTTGGCTGACAGATCTTTTAAAGTCTGCTATGAACCGCTTTATACCGATGAAACGTGGTACCCGAGGTAAATTTTCTTGGTGGTTCTCACGTGATCATCCGGCGGGCACTGACTTTGAAATCGCGTTATCACAAAAAATATAAGTCGTCTGGTTTGGACAAATGACACTCTTTATTTAAAGAGTATCGCTCTGCCTGGAAGCGTTTAATTAAAAGATACAAATGCAAACTGCATGACTCCATTGAGTCTGACCTTAAGCGCTGTCCCGACCGCCTCTGGGAATATGTTAGGTATAGTAAGCCATCCAGTAGAGCTGATGCTATAACTCTCAAGACTCAGACGGGTGATGTCTCTGAATCATTCAGTGTGTGCAATCTCTTTGCAAAACACTTCTCATCAATAGGAAACCCGAATGTCCCCCAGTCCAACAACGCAACCCTGTGTTCTGAAAATCCCCTCTTGATGTCCATTCCTGTATTGACTATTGATGACGTGGTCTCGGCCATAAAAGAACTTGCCTCCAAAAAAGTCATGTGGGGAAGATGGGATCCCGGCCTTTATTGTTAAATGGTGCCCTGATATCTTGGCTCCTGTACTGCATCACATTTTTTCGCATGCCCTTAAAAACAAGTACATTTCCGTCGGCCTGGAAAACTGCTTTGGTTGTTCCAGTACACAAATCTGGAAGCTCCACGTGTATCGATAACTACAGGGCAATTGCATTGCTTTCTACTTTTCTGAATGTTTCTGAAAAAGTCATTTTTAAGCGTGTGAGTTTCCATTTTAAGCAGACGCTGAGTCCAAACAAGCACGGTTTTTGTCATAGACGATCTGTTGAAACAAATCTTTTAGCTTTTCTTGAGTTCGCGAAACCTACAGTGGGTCCCGTGGTCAAGTTGATGCCATTTATTTTGACTGTTCGAAGGCGTTTGTCCTCATAGATCACAATTTATTGCTGTCGCAGCTGTTAAATATCGGCCTTTCTTCGAGTTTCTGCAACTTGTTTGCTAGTTAATCTTGGTGAACGCTCGAACATGGTTTTCTATTTAGGATCCAAATCATTCCCTTATCTGTTGAACTCTGGAACCAAAGGGTGAACTTGGACCTTTGATTTTTAATATTTTTGTAAGTGATATTGTAACCAGTGTGAGTGACTCAGTGATGCTTCAGTATGCTGATAACGTGAACATTTATCGTAGTATCCACACGCCTGTATACTGTGAATTGTTACAAAAAGATATTGATGCTATTCATTTGTGGCGCTGTGCGAACTCGCTCGTTTTAAACCCCACCAAAACTAAGGTTGTTTCTTTTTCCTGTAAGGCAGATGTTGTTCTTCATCCTTACACATTAGACGGCTCTGCAATTTCAAGATCTTCTGTTGTGCGTGACCTTGGAACTTTGGCCGATTCACGCCTGAAATTTACTTATCATGTCTCAAAGGTTATTAATGATTCCTTGCGAATCCTGGGCATAATTGCACACATTACCCGTGACTTCCGGAATTACACCTCTATACTGACCCTTTTTCGGGCTTTGGTTCTATCACGGTTAAACTTTTGTTCTACGGTATCGAATTCTTTGGGTGTCAGCCAGGCGCTCAGGTTGAAGTGCATACAGGGACGACTTGTGAGAGCTGTCAACGATCGCTACATTGGACGGAGTGTTTTTTATGATTATGGGCTTCTTTTGGACACTCTTGGTCTTTCGCCTTTTTTATACTAGGCGTCGCGACATGGTGTTTTTAAATAAGTTGTTCAATTCTGTTTTTGATTCCCCAATGTTATTGAGTAGAATCTCAATTCATGTCCCCCAGCGACAAAATTGGTCTGCTCCTTTTTTTACCCCTCTTATCTAGAGTACAGTCCTCCGCTGATACGGATGATGCTCATGTACAACAAGTTTTTTAACCCTCACGTTGACTTTTTATGCCTTTCAAAGCGTTTAAGAATAGTATAGTGGTCAGGATTGCCGTGTAGTTTATTTATTTGAGTGGTGTTTTATTATGTCACGTGTAACCCTAAAAAGGCCCCTAAAGCTATTTGGGGAACACAATAAAGCTCTGATTGATTTATTGATTGATCTACTCCGCTGGGGCTCGACACTGAAGTGAAGAAGTTGAAGTTTCTTTCCACGGGGCCGAACTCTTTTAGGGGTTGTACATAAAGTTGTGACAATATTAGGCTAATTTTATATCTATACATGATGATTGACCTCTGCGTGAATAATTGCACTAATAAAATCAAACCTCAAACTTTAAAAAAATTCTGCGTTTTTGTTTTGGTGACGGGGATCAAGTGGTTTGTACATATACAATATCTGCATACAGGTCAGGGACAAACGACACTTTACCCTTGAAAATACCAGACAACAGTTTTAAATGACAGAGGCTTTCTTTCAGCAGAACCGTGGCTTCAAGTGTCTGATTGAGAAAAGTAAAAATTCATTCAAACACTAAGCGCAGAATGACGATATATATTTGTATAGGAAAAAGTTGTGGCTCATTTCTTATTGGCATTTTAAACGTAGCAGAATAGCTCAGAGTTTAGTACCACAATTCTACTAAAACATTTTCAGTTATTTTGCATGGTTTCCATAGCACAAATCAATCAGGAGTAGAGAATAAGGAAAAAAAAGTCAAGGTTTGATAGATATTAATTTTAGTATAATAAATAAGTACATACTTGTTTAGCCGATTTTTCAGTGACTAGCCGTAGCTGTTCCCTTGCTTTCATGCATGTAATCGGTGACGAAATACGATTGTTCAAAGAGAGTGTTACTTTATTGAAATTCGAAAGCTGAAGAATACATTCATAGAGAGTTGAGACATAGAGCTTGAGTAAATGGCACATTGAGAGCATGGATTATGGGAGAGATATATTGGCGGCCTCGCCGACCAGCAGGTGCCCTTCAGGGGTGTTGTTGAAGCCAGACACCCAAAATGTGCAGTTCGACCCTTCTTGCGGAAGATCTAGAATAAGAACCGGGTGTACATAGTACACACTGGTTACTACTACGTCTTTGCAATGCTGACCAATTTAGACACTATTTTTATGTAGCACATTATATTTCTTACGATATTTGAATTTAAAACACTCCATCTTAAGATTTACTGTAGCATTTTTGCTCATAATTTAATATTTTCTAACATTTCAATGATTTCGCTGAAGGAACGATTCCGTGCGAAAGTCACTAATTCTAACATTGTTTTAAGACTTGTTTTTGCATAACCTGCAGAACCAAAACTTAATTCGATGTAGGTGGTCATATAAGTGTCTGGCTCGGCTATATGTAAACTCTGACAAAGTATTTTTTATTTAAGCTTTACCTTGAACAATTATTTGAAGGTCATCAACAGTTGTGCTCAGCTTCTCACTGGATGGGCATTGCCAGGAAACGATGTAACCATTCAGCGGTCCGGCTGGCACGTGAGGATGCTCCCACGCCACGACCACCCCGCTGCTGTTCTGACTCAAAACCTTTAAACCACCTGGCGCACCTGGGGCTAGGAGAAAAAAAAATATTGTTTAGCGAAACAGCCCCTTTTTAAAAATCCATCGAGCAACACTGGCGTTCGCCACAGCATGGACACGTAGCGTGTGATTGGAACCGAGTCCTTACCGAACGCTGACGTCACACTCGTATCCAATACGAGCTGAGCCGAGTTTACACCGAACGCTGACGCAAACTCTCGTCTCTAATACGTGATCAAAGCACGTCATCAAGCAATGCCAGACAGGCGATGGCGAGGACGTTTGAAGAGGGTCTATTTTAGGGAAAATGTTGAACAAAAATTGCAGTCTTGAATTTATATTTTGAAGAATTAGCCATCAATTAATGTTTACTGGTGCGTTGACTGGCAAGCTAGACTACACTACCTTGGCGACGCTTTCGCGATGTCGAGTACTCCTCCTATTTTCATATAATTGCGGCCATAATATGAGCTTTGAATACTCATTTTTATTATTTAGTGATAAATGTTTCTTATATAGCGAATAATTCGGTGATACATACTTTATTGAGTGCCTAAAATATGAAACAACCTATCAACATTGGACATCAAAGTGTATTGGAGGCGCAGATGGGTTTACTTTGAATGTAACATCAGTCAATGGCAATAAATGTCGAGATAACGACTTTATAACTGTGGTGCCAAGACGCATTTTATAACTATATTGTTCTCAGTTATAGGGAAATGCTGCTTGTGGTGCTTTATTTTTAGAAATAGTTTGATTGGTGCCTTAGTATCATTATTTCCTGAGCCATTGTTTACACTTACTATATGTTTCGCCTAACGCGGCTGTTAAAAACAAAATGCTTTTTATGCCTCTTGGGTAATAGATTGTTCTCGTTCTGTGGTGATCAGTAACCTATCTTTTCTAACAAGCCTCTTCGTTTACTTTCCTGCAGAGCAAGTAGGTAGTCAAACACAACAAACAAAGGAAGTATACCAGCAGATGGTGGCTCATAATTTGACTAGATTTCAAATTTGCAACGTGTAAAGTGCTTAAGAGGAAGTTGGACTTCTTGCTTATTCTCAGTGCCTAGATCGTATTGATGACTTCTAATCGTATTCTGAGCTTTTGCCATTTTATGGGATCCTGCCAAGCTTGGCCATAAATGGCTTTCTGCGTGTTCCGCAGGAGGGTGAACGCAAATTGCATTTTAGAGTGTAGCTGCATTGAATCATCTAACAAGGTGTCTTCTTCATTAGTCTGAACTAACAACAGGTCCTTAGACAAAGAACGAGTAGCATACAAAAACAATAGTTATACACCTTGTGAAATGCGACCAGTCATTGTTCTGTCTACCAGACCGAGTATTTATTAATGTAAGTTCAGAATCTATATTGTGATTAATGACAACTAGACTCCCGTACGAGTACTCAAAGTTTTGTGTATTTATATTGCATTCTGGTCATCTGCTCTGAGCAATTCGTGGAAGCCGTCACATATTCATTTTGTCAGAGTTTGCACGGAGTGGTGTGTCAAAATGTGGCGTGCTCATTTGGGTTTTTTTCAGACGTCACAATCTGAGATGCCAAAAAAAACGCGTAAAACAGTGTCAGACAGAGGAAGGTAATAAGCATCCACACACCTGGAAATCACGAGCCACGATGTAGAAGGCGCGAATGATCACTTGAAAAGCTAATATGGAATTTCGGCTATTTTTCAACATTAGCTGCCTAATAGATGAAGCAAAAGTTTCTGTATTACTCGAGAACTCATAATTATTTACTGCAGTCATTATGAATTCTGGACATAATATCGGTTCTTTTTTAATACTCCGACCTGTCCGGGAGGTATTGTCTTAGGGCAAGCCATCTTTTTACAGAAAGTGCAATAAAATGAAATGACGTTCATGTATGTTCCGAGGCAGTATTTATGAAAATAAACTATTAATTAAACAAGATACGTTTTTTGACAGAAAGTATTTCATACAGAGTGTGTGATTTTAATTCGACCATATTAAAAAAAGGAATTAGATTTAGTCGAGTCCCGTCTTCACCATGCGTTTATCAGTCTGTGCGAACATTAGGTGAGGGGATAATCGTCAGGGTAAGTCGACTAATTAGCTAAACTTGTTCATTAACTTTTTATTTTGTTTTGTTTTAGGGGTTGTATGAGAATTGTAGTACTGACAGAAATGAGCAAGACTTACTGTTGGGCTAGTTGGTTCAGTGTACTGAGTAAACTTGTGCTCGCAAACACAAATAACGAACAAGGAGAGTGGACAAGGACAAGTGCGCTTGTCCTTGGTTACTCCTTCGAGTTCGTCCTCTGTTTGCGCATTCAAGTTTACTCAGTGAAGTCACTTACTGTAGAAAGCTAAACAAATTTAGATAATTTGTTTAGGAAGGAAGCTTTTATACTGGGTGTTTGCTTTAAATTGGAACCTATTTAAAAATGAGTGAGAGTTAGACAAGATCCGTCTTCGCCATGTATATACTATATATGGAGCTCGGTGGACGTTAAATGGGGGATAATCGTCAGAATAAGTTGACTAATTAACTAAAATGTGTTCATTAACATTTTATTACTGGTTTTATGGGTCATGTTGTCATTGCGGTACAGACGGCAACTATCCTCGGAAGCGAGACCAACTTAGATAATTTGCAAACAGGCAATACATTTTTAGATATTAGTTACCAGAGATACCTTCTTACAAGAAGCATTTATGACAGGGTGTTTGATTTCTTAAATTAGAACAGGGTTATAAAAGAGTGAGAGTCATGCAAGTGCCGTATTTCACCATTTATTTATCAAGCTAGGCGGACATTAGATGAGGGGAAAATCGTCAGGATGTCGACTAATAAACTAATTTTTAAATTAACTTCTTAATAATTGGATGTAGGGGTCTTGTCGCAATTGCAGTTCTGACGGCCATTACTATTCAAAGCTTGACCAATTTAAATACTTTGGCAAAACAAAATGTTTTCGAGGTAATAAACTAAATTTTTAAATGAATTGATAAATTTTGGAAATTCTTGACCCGATTAAAAAGTTAAAAACAAAAAGAGCCCCGCCCTGCCCAAAATGACGCCTAGAAGAGTGACGTGACGTAATTCGTTTCAGTAACGTCGTCACTTGTGTTTTCAGCAGGCTCATCGGGAACATGCTACCGAGAAAATAACGACATGAATGAAACGGCCACGTCCCCTTTCCAAGTGCCATTGTGGGTAGGGCTTGCTGTGCTTTTTCAGCGTAGTTTCTAAATCGGACCGAAAAAGCAGAAGTTGATCAATTCACATATTAAAAACCATTGCCTCTTTACAGTTTAAAAATTGTTATGTGATATAATAGTAATTCCAGTCAATGCTGCAATTCAACATCACTCTTAAGACCAATAATTACACAAGTTAATTAACAAATTTGAGTTAATTGGCCAACTTGCAATGACGGTTATTCCTTCATATAATGTACGCCGAACCTAAAAAATACATGGGGAAAAAAGTACTGCTCTTACACTCATCCCCCTTTTTTAAAACATGTTTGAATTAAAATCAAATACCCTGTGTATCAGGAGTCCGAAAGAAGGAATCATCCGAAGAAAATCCGACCCTACATTTTCACATTGATGTTTTCGCTTTATATTTTTCGGAGAGAATATCCAGAGTGGAATAGGCAATGATACGCAAATGCGCAAATGCGAAAAGGCAATGATTTTTTAGATATTACACATCACATTTGCATGTTTGCTTTCCTTGATTAAAAATATTGTGCGTTAAAGGAGCGCATCAAGCCAGTGGCGGATCCAAGGGGGGGGGCGATGGGGGCAGCCGCCCCCCCCCAAAAAACCAAGTCCGACCCCCCCCCTCCCCCTTCTCGGAGGGCAATTTGACATGAATGGACCCCCCGGTGCACGAGAAAGAATGGGAAAATAGTATCTTTACAAATTTTCCGCCCCCCCAAATCCGGAGTTCTGGATCCGCCCCTGCATCAAGCCCTGCCCAGAATGACGCTTGGAAGAGTAACGGAGTCGTTTACGTAACCTCGTCACTTGCGTCGTCGGCGCACCTATCAAGGACACGCTACCGAGAGTGACGACATGATTAAATCTACTATGTCACTCTTCCATGCGTGACTGTGAGCAGAGATTGCGACGCTCTTTTAGAGAGCAATTTCTAAATATGCCGAAAACGCAAAAATTGATCGATTAATATCTGAAAAAACCATAACTTTTTGACAAATTCCTGAAACTGGTATGGCCTTTAATAATCATTGCCGTCAATAATGCATTTACAACATGACCCCTAAAACCAATAGTCAAAAAGGTAATTAAACAATTTTAGTTAACTATTCAACTTGCCGTGACGATTATCCACTTATCTAATGTGCATCGAGCCTGATAAAAATATGGTGAAGACAGACGTCGTCTAACTACTCACCACTATAAAAAATATGTTCGAATTAAAATTAGACATTGTATAATTCAAGCGGTAATCATATTGAGCAATGAAATACATTGCGCCTCTTCTCCAATTAATTTCAAATCAGCACTAAAAAGGCCCATAGGTGTACGTAATGGGAGCCCGCATACGACATTCAATTGTCTTAAGTATAAGACAGCATCTGCCTGGTCACAAACTATCTAAATCGCCTAGAAACCCGGGTGAATGTGATTTCTTGATTTTCTGCCTTCTTCGTTGAGCCTAGTAGAGCCGGAAGTCGGGTGGAATATCAGTAAGTCAAAAGCTAGTTGATTATAGAATGTATGGTGCAGAGAGCATATATGTACCTTATCAGTGTTGATAATTATAAAATGAAGCAGGTCAAGCAAGGCAAGCACTCAACAATGCCCGCAACTGTGTTACCTGCCATGCCAGTCTTGACATTTACAGTTGAATTGCCTCCACAGCCAGCGTTGCTGCAACCTCTTAACGAGACACTGTAGTTGGTGTAGGGCACAAGGCTCTTGAGCCAAAGGAACCCAGTCTTGAACTCAGGCGTCCACCCATATATGACAGCCATATCGCATCCAACGTCGTCCGTGCAGTTCGTCCAAGCATTTTCTTTTTTCGATACCTGTAAACCACAGCAAGTTAAGCGTGTGAAGTAGTTCGTTACCAATAACACAGCTGCTTATTGAGAGCAAATCAAAGCAGATTAAAAATGTATCCCAAACCATCACTATTTTTGTGCTGACATGGTACTAGTTCGTTTAATTAGGCAGCACCGGCAAAACAAATCGGAAGTGTACAAAAATTACGAAACAGTTTTTATTGAAATAATTGCGCGTTTTTTATTACCAACCTGGAGAGTTTCAGTAAAAGAAGGATAAAGGGTCAATACAGGGCGCGCTGTAAGTGAAAAGGGTAATCTTTAGAAAACGTTATAGATAAAATGCATTTTCTTCGAAAAGTGATTCTTTCCGGAAGACTTGTGAAAGTCTAATGAAATCAAGCAAAACTTTATTCAGACAACCGACGAGTAGTAGAGTCCCCTGGGCTGTCAAAGGAAGGCAATGACATGGCTTACGAGAACGACCCCCAGCCTCACCCCCTCCCCTTACGGTCACACCATTCAAGCAAGCCCAGACATATGAATGGTTAAGAGAAGAAAGGGAACTTGCATGACCGGCGAAATCCAAACACAAGAAATGGCCATCAGTATTAAAACGACCACACAGGCCTTTGAACAAATTGCCTTCTGCGCACTACCATCTTTGTCTGCTGGGCTGTGGAATGCCTTCTGAGCAGGCGCTGTTGCTCTGTTGTGCGGTACGTACATCAGACGCTGTGCATGCGTCCACAGCTCAGTGACTCAGCATTTTTCAGCCGGGTGATAAACGATAAAAAGCTCTATAGAAAGACACACTACAAAGAAAAAATCACTAATGATCCGTGTCATCATTGAGGACGTCATTCATCAACATTTGCAGTGGCTGATGCTGACGCACACGCGCCCGGGTTTTGGAACAGCCTAAGAGCTGCGCTCTGTAAAGAATTCCTCGATGACCCACTAGCGATAGCAGCGACGTCACTAGTAAGCCATGTTAAACAGGTTCAGTTTTCTGGCGAATTGTGATGGTCTCACCACTGGGCTACTCCGTTTCACTTTAAGCACGAGCGTAGCAGAAGCTGCATTGAACGATTCCCCGGGCTTTCGGCGTTCTTGCCAAGCAACACGTACTCATGCAGTGCAAGCACTGTTCAGGACCACATGCTCACTCTTGTAGCATCGGCTGCGGCCTGTACTGTAAAGGAGCCTTTGCAAAGTGCTTCTGGCCATTGTCTTAGTTTCTTAATTTGCATCGCGTTCGATCGAAGTCCAGTGAGTGGGACTCTAGCAACACATAAAACGCAAAATAAAAGAAATCTGATGCATTTTGAACTTAATAGTGAAACACGTTGAACTTGCCACATTTTCTTTTGTTGATGATGTCCCTTGGTCTGAGCCATGAGAACTGAAACGACGAGAGCCTGCAACAACCCTGCACCATCGCTAAGTGTTGAAATTAACACCCATTTATGAAGATTCGAACGCCCCACCAGGTTTACGGATGTTCCGAAGCGAACATCTGAGTGAGATTAACGGTGCTTCAAAGGATGTCGTCATTATCCGACGCTCTAAGACCAATGTCGTCACTGAACGCTCGTGTTTGACACTGAGAGGCACGCCTTTGGAAGCAGCATTTGGTTTTCTTCGTCCCTTTGCAGTGCCCATTTAAGCTGAAACGAAGCATAGCAGAAGGGGATGTCCAAATTGAAAAGTTTTGCAGTATATATAGGAGTCTTGCGATGATATGCGGTAGCCGAATAAAATTCTAGAGCGCGCATGACTGATAAGAAACTGAGTTGTTAAATGAGGCCCCAAAACAAGTGCACGTAAAACCGAATATAACGTTAAACTCCCGAGACAGTATTTTGCGAAGTTTCGAGCTCGTGCAACCGTTGTCCAAATGTGATTTAAATTAGAAATATATTGTCTGTTCTTCGCCCTATTTATGTGTAATTAGGAACATCATTGCACGTATCTCTACTAGAGAAATACGGACCACAAACAACCAAGTCCTAAACAGTTAGGAACCCAACGTTTCAAAACCGATGCGCTTTTTTCATCAGGGGCGACTATTTGCACGTGGTGAGCATCAGCTTCTTTTCCATCTACGGTGTGTCGTTTGCTTCACTCACGTTTTCTTTTTCAAGTGCCCTAGTCCGTTGACATACGCCGGTGGTTACTTGCCTGTCTACCTATTTAGCCCGACCTATCGAAACGTCGGGCTCCTAACTCTGTAGGGCTTGGTTGGTGAAGGTCAGTATTTCTCAATTTTTTGACCCAACCAGACGGAGTTCCGTCAAACGTGTTTACGCTTTAAAAATGCATCTCTATATAATCCTTTTTGCAGTAAGGCGTCTTGTATAGGGTTATTTTGAATTTTAGAAGAATACCATTTATTATCTTTCTTTCTGCACATTTCGGGTATTTGTCTTCAGATCGATAATGTGAGCACACAGTCCTTCTTGGCATACCCCGCGACCCCGTGTTTCACACTGCAAAACAGCGAACATAAAAACACATTTACACAGACTCAACAGATGACGTATTTATGAGTATCGTCCTCCCGTGTCGGTGTCAAGCGGTTATGTGAGCTTCATACAGTCAAATGTATTGATGACAATAAAAAAATATATTTTTTTCACTGCCTGAAGATGTGACAACATAAATAAAGGGACGATCACCCTAAAGATATACATCATAAGTAAATGCACCACCAAATTATATAAAATACGCTCTGCAAATTTCTTCCGGCGTTTTTATTCTCGGTAGGCATGTCTATAAGTGATTTGGGGAAACCTTAAACAATCTTTTTTAAGCTGATTTAAATAACTTATGTGCTCCTGACGCATATTCAACTTCTCAAACATATAGAAGTCTGTTGCCTCTTTTATGTGATAAACAACAATTTTATGTGTCTGTGGGCTGTACGAAAACAAAGTACACAGAGGCGCGTGGCGGAACTATGATGATTGCGCACGCATACCGTCAGAAAGTGACCAATTAAGTATCTGCAATGTCGAGTAGAGTACGAAATACTACTTTGTTCTATTTAACAAAACAACAACAACAAAAATCAAGGGTGATGCTTTCTTTTTTTTAATTGAAGTGACCAACATCTTGTCAGGAACAAACCTCAAACGCCAAGCTATGTCGGAAATGTTCACTTCTGTACGCGCTATTTTAGGACAGATCCAATTTCGGTACGAAGGTCACTCTTTTCTGCAAGATTATTCGCCTGCATCATGGTGCTGAGTGTAAACAATGTTGCTCATGAAAGCAAGCGTTGTGATTGTCGCTCAGTGTTTCGATGAAAGGTAGACTGAAAGGGTTTGTCCTAAACCTTTCTTGACATTTTGAAAATATTATTGCTTTTAGCGCATTTTGTAAACTAGATTTCAGGATATATATGGCAAGGACGTGCCCATTTCATGATTTTAAGTACCGCAATTAATTCCCAAGTTCAAGAGCACGACAGGATTAGATTTTTAATACTGCGACGCAAAGTTGTACCAATCACGGGTATTTCAGGCGACCTACAAGACTAAGAACCTTTCGATTAAAATAAAATATATGCGACCTAGGTAAAAAAAAAAAAACACAGACGTTTAATTATATAAGATCATCTACACTTCATTTCACCTTAGGTCCGAGCGCGGCCGATGTTATGAGCCGAAGGGTCAATCAAACTGCGGAAAAAGCGCGACGTCATGGCGTGCTCTCTGCGCTTGATAGGACTAGCCGGCGTAGGAGCACGCACAGAGAGACGGCGAATAGCGGCTGGTCCTATCAACTGCAGAGAGCACGCCATGACGTTGTGTCTCTTTCGCTGTTTGATTGGCCCTTTGGCTCATAACATCGGTCGTGCTCGAACCTAAGCTGGAACGAAGTATAGCTTTTTTCTTTTTTTGCTGTTTCATTGAAATTAAATAACGAAATTTATTTTTGGTACCTAAAAATAAAAGTGGATTATACGAATGATGAAAAGGTGTATAGTTACTCGTTTCACTGTTGAAATAGTGCCTATTGCCAAAAAAAAGCGGAAAATAAATTCTCAGTTTAGCGGTTCAAACCGGTTCGAACCGGTTCGAACCGGTTTGAACCGTTATTTTTGCTCCCTGGAACTGAACCGGAACTGAACCGAAAGCCGTGAACCCGAACCGGAACCGAACCGATAAAAATTTCGGTTCGACACTCTCGGTCTCCAGGCTTGACCGCCGCGTCAGAGGCGCCTTTGGGGGCGGCTCATCGGGGGCAGCTGCTCCGGAGTTCTGATTGGCTTCATTCACTAAGTTCACGGGCCCGCTTGGGAACCGGGGCCGTGGTGACCTCCGTCTCGACGTCCTTAGGTTTGGCCCTGTCAGCATGCGGCGTCTCGATAGCTGAAGACTCCGCCGTGCCGACGATTTCCGCACTCGGTGCGCCACCCGCCGACGTCCCCGCAGGTAGCCTACCGCGGTCACCGTCGCTTTGTCTTTCGTCCCTGCTCCCCAAAGGTCCAAGGGGTGCCTCTGCCTGCTCTGGTAGCTGACTCGCTCCTCCGCTGGCAGCTTCCTCGGCGTCAGCCACGTCCATGAGGTGCTCCGAAATATCGTCGCTCCTCACGGGCCCTGCGACGCTCGCGTAAGTGCGAACGCACTGGCTCTCACTGTGGCCGAAGCGTCTGCAGAGCGCGCAGCGTGGCACTCTGCACTCCCGGCGTATATGGCCCTTGCCCTTGCACCGAAGGCAAAGCGGCGCCCTGCCTGGCACCACCACCAACACCAGGTCGCCAGCGATGCGCAGCTGGTGGGGGATGTCCTCCACCGTGACGCCTGCTGCCAGCTTGAGGGTCACCGAGCGCGTCGTCGACCCCATGTTCATGCAGCCTGGGACGTGCCACTTGTCTCTGGTGACCCCCGTCACCCTCCCGAAGGGCGCCAGGGCCACACGCACCTCTTCATCTTGGACGTGGTGCAGCAGCCAGTGGAGCTTGAGCCGCGTGTCCTGGTTGTTCGGGTCCACCACGACGCAGCGGCCTTCCTTGACTGTGAAGCCGTCGGCGGCGAGCAACTTTTTCTTGCCCTCGGCGCTCCTGAAGGTAACAGCCCACTCGTGGTTGTACTGGTACGCCCCCAAGGCGAGCACCTCAGGGAGAAGTGCCGCACGGGCCAAAGCGTCTCGAAAATGTTCCAGGCGGTAGGGCCGGGCTCGCACGTCGGCATGTAAAAAACCGTGTTCTGGACAGACGAGCCAGAAGGCAGCGTAGGCAATATCACTTCGTAGTCCTGCGATGCAGAGTCAGCGTTCCTGTTTCCGCAGCCAGAAAGGGCCGCTGATACCGCTCCGGCGGAGCTCATGATAAGCACGTCCGAGTCTCGCTCGGCGGCGGGAAATCGAATCCCGCTCGGCCATCCTGACTTTTTTTCTTTTTTCGTTGCTCGGCCATCCTGGCGTTGCCTCTTGGTGTTTCCTTCCAGAATCTTCACACAGTGTCTCCACACGAATAAAAAAGTAAAAAAAAAAAAATCGGTCCGACCGTTGTTACGCTGGTGGGCCTCGGCATCGCGTTAGAGCACCGTGGGGTGCGTGAGACAAAAGCGTTCGGGACCAAAATAGACATGT
>JAZHYW010032713.1:0-30693 GCA_037355805.1 Ixodes ricinus
ATAATAATAAATAGTTTATTGCTACCAGCGAAGAAAAGTTTAGTGTTGCGGATGCATCAAAGCCAACAGGAGGCTTGTGCGACGCCATCCTCCAATAAAAAAAACGATATGTAGCTGTGTAGCTACGGAGAATACAATAATATAAAACAGACAAAAAAAAAGAAATGTAAACACAATTCTATGAAGTTAGTCACTCTAGTTATAACGTGAAAATTTTACGCGACAAGATATTATGCACAGACTAAAACGGAAATCAAGAACAATGTCAAAGCAAAATGAAATACTACAAAACTAAAAAATATGCAGAAAAAAAATTCACGGAAGGTGTCTTCTGTTAAAATGTCCTACAAACAGCAGAATATTCATTAATGTTCCAGAAACGCAGGCGCTTAAAAGTGGCACACATTAGTGAGCAAAATGTGTCTACAATATAAATAAACAGGATAGAGACCGAAACCAATAGTTCCCTATTAAAACGAAATACCTCTAAGCATCTTTTTAACTTTGCCCAAGGATGTTTGGTTTAGAAGTTCAGGTGGTAAGTGAGAAAAAATATATGGCACATAGAACGCACGCGTACTTTCTCCATAACGAGTGCGGGAAAGAGGTATGTGAAAAGGGTGCGTATGTCGAAGATCACGTGAGGGTGGGCTTGAGATTTTGAAATCAGAGTTCCAAAAGTGCCGCAATACCACTGAATGAACATAAAGGGTTTGGAAGTTAGGTAATTGCAAATATTCGAAAAGATTAGCGTTGTCAGGTATTTTAAGTTGATAAGAGACACTTTTCAGGATAGCTTTCAGGATACAGTCCACTTTGGTTTTCCAATAGTCAGAAGAATGTCCGAAAACGGTGATGGAGTAGCGAAGGACGCTATATGCAAGCGAATGGGCAATCATTCTTCGAACAGATACAGGAAAAAATATTTTGTATTATATAATAGGCAACTAACGCTTCTCAGTTTTTTACAGATGTATGTAAAATGAACATTCCATTTCAGACCGCTGTCAAAATATATGCCTAGATACTTCACACTATCTGTATACTCAACCGGAATGCAGTTGCATTGATGACAGAAAGAAGAGTGCAGAACTAATGGAATGTTGAGAGTGACTGTTTTGAGTGGATTATGGAAGCATACTAGTTTCGTCTTTTTAACATTTATATCAAGAAGGTTTTTCTTGAACCAGTCCATAATTGCTATGGCTTGAGATTGCAACTGGCTGATGGAATTGGCATAGTTGATATGTTGGGTCATGATTACAGTGTCGTCCGCGTATTGATAGAGCTTACATCCCGGTACCATAGTGGCGATGTCATTGACAAAAATATTAAACAAAAGAGGTGATAGAATAGATCCCTGTGGTACTCCCGCTTTTAGTTCAGTTCGAGAACTCTGAAATCCAGATGCGCACACCAGTTGAGAACGATGAGAAAGATAGTTTTTAAGAAGGAAAAAAATGAACCACGAAACCCTAGGCTGTACAGTTTCTTCAACAGTATCGTATGGCTTACTGTATCAAAAGCTTTGGACACATCTAAGAATAGTGCGGAGGTAACAAGATTGTGATCGAATGCTGAGTATAGGTGATCTGCGAAATCTTCTAGAAGAGGCTGAGTGCCCTTTCCTTGCACAAAACCAAATTGAGTTGGAGATAAGATATTAAATTTTTCTAAAAAAGATGTCATAATATTAAACACATGTTTTTCGAGGATCTGAGCGATGATTGGCAAGAGAGAAATTGGACGATAGTTTGCAATATTGTTTCTGGTACCACCCTTATACAAAGGACGTACTATAGATGTTTTAAGTTCATCGGGAAGTACCTTGGTTTCAATAAAACCATTTACCATAAATAGAAGCACGTCTTTCAGAATGCCTATATTTCTGCGAAGGTCAGATAGACGGATTCCGTCTATACCAGGGGACTTGTTGTTCTTGAAACTAGACAAAATGGAATATAGATCAGCTTCCTGAAGAGATGGAAGGAACGCTGAGGAAGAGACTAGGTTATCAAATGCATCTAGGCTATCTCTCGCCTGACCAGAAAACGTAGCGAAAAATACGTTAAAATCCTCTACAATTGATTGCAAATTATCGCCAAAATGTCGTTTCAGTGTATCATCAATGGAGTGTGTTTGGTGTCCACGGAGTTCATTTATCAAAGACCAAGTTTTACGTGCATCCGAATGAGATTGGAAGAATCTTTTGTGATAAGAAATGCGCTTAGCCGATCGAATCATCGCGTTTACTTTGTTACGGCAGGATTTAAAGTTTATTCGTAGGTGTGCATCGTTGGGTGAACGACGGCAGCGAGCCCATAGTGCATTTTTTTCCTTATCGCATCTAAAATATTCGCATTCAGCCATACAAGATCAGGGTTGCGTTTTTTTACGATTATTTCTCTCCGGCATCTTTCATAGAACTGTTTGAAAACCAGCACAAACTTTGGATAGACGTCGGTGCAGTTAACGGTCCTCAAAAAGCGGTTCCAGTCAAAAGCTGAGACCAACTTATCAAAGGCTGTGGTGTCGATACCGGTAATATTTATGCGACTTGATGTTTCGCGCGATTTAAGAACGCCGATTGACCAGCGGCAGGCCACAAAGTAGTGGTCGGCAAGTTTTTCCTTAATAACTGCTGATTTTACGACAGTCGAAGATGTTCTTAGGTTAATATGGTCAATGCACGAGGAAACAAGTCTCCCTAAAAGGAACTCTTCACGTGTTGGACAATTAATAACGGACTCAATACCGTGAGTTGCCAAAATGTTGAGGTAATTGCATACAATAGATTTGGACCCATTCAAGATGTCAATATTAAAGTCTCCTATAATGCATAATTGACTATACGAGCTCAAATCAGTAATGTTTTCTTCGAATTCCACGAGAAAAGACCCTATATTTGTGGACGGTGGTCTATACATTGCGAGCAAACATATGGAATTGATTGCATTCTCCACAGAAAGGGCAATGAACTCGGACTGAGCGAACGTCAATGTAATATTTGAAAATGACCATTTGTCACTCACAAAAACCGCGATACCACCACCATGACCCATATCTCGAGTGGAAAAAGTACCACGATACCCCGGTAAAGAGAACTGATCTGTTGCAGAAGAGGGGATGTTAATTTCTGTTAAGACAAATACATCTACTGAAGAAGCAATAGCTCTTGAGGTAATTTCGAATTCTGCCCAATGTTTACGTATACTTCGAATATTAACGTGTACTACAGAAAAAAAGGTTTCATCACAGTTTCCAAATAGATTTCGAAGAGATGAAAAATTTGAAACCTGAGCGAAATCTGCCATACATCTAAAGAATCTTTTCAAGGTCTAGCGAACTGGTTATTCTCACAGGTGGAGAACCTACCGCCTTTTTTGCGTAGATTTTCGCTCTGGTTACCCAGACGAACTTATAACCCTGTTCCTTGCCCTTCTGTCTTGCCCGCCAAAATAGCTCCTTGTTCGCGTGGGTCAGGTTGTCATTTAAGTACAGTTTGGGAAGAGAACTGTCCTGACCCAGTGAACGAAGCGTACCCCGCGCTGCCATCCAGGATTCTTTCATGTGGACAGACGCGAATCTGATCAGAATTGGTGGGTTTTTTGCATATTTGGTTGGCAAGCGATGAAGGGCAAGAATGTCAGATTTCTGAAAGTTTGAGATCTTCAGCTTTTTCGATAGAGTCTCAGCAAACGACATAAGATCTTCATCCGGTGAGACAGGCAGTCCGTGCACTTCCAGGTTTGGCAGACGGCTGTGCTGCTCGTTGTCGTTTAGGGCGACCCGCATCTCTTGGATCTCGGATGCCTGCGCCTCCACTGTTGACTTTAAATGAGAAAGCTCCGTTTGCAGGGCTTTGCCATTCTGTTCGTTGGTGGTCGCCAGCTTGAGGAGGCGGTCATAGTCGGCCGAAAAGAAATCCATTGAGTGTTGTAGGCCGTTCACAGTCTCCTTAGACTCTCAACAATGGGCTTGAGGGCTAAAAGTTCGTTTAGTTTCGCTGACAGTGTCATAAGGGAATCGACGCTGCACTTCAATGAGAGTAATCCCTCCAGCTTCTCATTCATAGCTGTTAGTTGTGAAGAGAGCAGTCCTATCCCTTCAGAGGAGCTTGACGACTTCGACTCAGATGCTCCCACCTGACCATCCTTCCCACGACACGCCCGGCACTTCCATTTTTCTCGTTTAGTTTGTCCCATGGTGATGAAGGTCTTATCAGCAATCCCGGAGCAAGATTGTCCCAGATGGTAATTGGATTTGCAATCCGAACACGACATGTGCCACGACATGTGTGTTCCAGTGGCCCCTGTTCTGGAGGGCCGCCGAGAGCTGCTGACGGCGGCGTGCCGAAGCGGTCGCCGTGCTGACGACCCGCTGCGCTTGTTGTAGTGGTTGCAGGTGTGTGTACGCGCGGCGCAGAGCGATCGTTCCGGTCGCTCCAGTTGCAACGGACGCAGTCGTAGGTACGCGCTCGTTGTACATGTCTGAACCAGCCTTCCCCCGTCCTCCCGAGGCGAAAGTCAACGTGGCGACATCGCTTGACATCACGTACCAGAGGTAACGCTGCGATGTCAAACGTTGGTTTGGTTACGACTTGCCCAAACCGCAAATCGAAGAACGCCCGAAAAGGTCTGCGTTTCGTCGTCCTCGGAACCCGAACATGACTCCGAAGCGCTGCTGTCGTCCACATCGCACGTCGGAGCGGCGTCATAAGAAATCATCCCCAGGTCGGCTGTCCGCCGAAGAATTTCAACCTCTAACGGCGTCAGGTCCCCGAGCGTAGAGAACTCCGCCATGATCGAAGCTCGAATGACAAAGAGGTTCGGCCGATGCGGCTACCTCGGGATCACTGCGCGACGGAACGTCGTCCAACGCGATTGGCCCGAGATCCTTTTGATAAGCGTGCGAGGACCAATGAGAGTGGTTTCGTTTTCGGATGGATCCGAGGTTTGGCGACCTCCAATTGCATTTCATCAAAGAAATAATCACCGCGCTGACTGTGCCTTTTTGGGTTTTTAGGATTTGTCACAAAAACCGGCCTGGTCTCGCCGGGCCACGCGTATTGTGAATGGCGCCCCGTCGGATGCCTGCGGGGCCATGTGGTCGCCGCGGGTGGTGTGACACTCCCTGGTTGGCGCTAGTTAGCACGTCGCCGGTCCCGACTGGGACCCAAACTTGACATGTTTATGGCCTCTTCGACTCCCGTTCGGGGGACGCTTTTGCCCGATGCTTGGGCACGGTACCACTTCTTGAAATTCGGAAATGAGTTTGCCAGATGCCCCAGTTGAGCGTTTTTTGGGTATTGACTTTGTTTGGAGCTGGGGGCCACGAATGTCTTCGCCGCTGTGACGGTCTTTTTTTTTTGTGTGTGTGTGAGTGTATTGCTATTGTAGGGGAGCGGGTGTGTTTTGTTTACTTTATTAGGAAAAGAGCGCCGTTCGGTTGAAACTGGGAAACGGCGCGGCAGTCGACTTGGGAGTTTCGAGAGCGCAACCCGCTTTCCCTGTCGGCTCCGGGCGTAGCCTCGGGCACCGCGGTAAAGGGGAAGACCCGTCTGGACACTGAACGTCACCTGCGTCTGTGCTCCTACTGTGTGCGGCCTTCCTCTGCCGGACTGCCCCAGTGCGTCGACCGTCCGTGACGCGACAGCGTCTGAAGCCAACAACCACCGCCTCTGGCGCACCGCGGCACGTCGAGACAGGAATCCATCGCAAGCGACCGACTTCAGGTGCTCCCACGCCTCTGCGAGCCTCGTCGTGCCGGACTGCGCCAAAGTGCGGTATCGTTCCCATTCCTCTTGTTGTGTATTCTCTGTCTTGCCCCTCAGTTACCAAGTTTCTCTTGTATGCTTCCGCCTGATTGAGACTGTGTCTGTATTACCCTTTTACTTTTGTCACCATCTCACTAGCCTTTTATTAAATGTTTCTACTGCTCTGTTCGTCACGTGCCTTGTCTTTGTCCCCCCGTCCCTGGAGCCCACGTACTGTGGGATAGCGGGCGTCCGAACCCCCGTTGCGGTCTGCGGCGAGTGCGCTTCCCTCTCGCTCCGCACCGGACCGTGACATTTTCTGGCGTCCGCGACAGGACGCCCGTTTTTCGGGGACCGCGGGACGGAGACGAGTCTAACGAAAAGCTCTTAGTCTTACAAGTTACAAGTCGTGCACGCATTGTTGCCGGAGTGTCGGTTGATGTAACGCGGTTCGCATAATTGTCCCGACACTGCGTGTGGCGCAAAGATGGAATGGGAAAGGTTGTTGTCAGTGGGGACTCAGCTGGGGTTGGCTGGGGCCGACTTAAAGATGTGGATGGATGAGGCCGCCCAGAGGGGAGCTGCGAAAGAAGCTGCCGATAGGGACGCTGCACTGGATGCAGCAGAGAGAGAACGGGTTTTTGCCAAGGAAGCCGCAGAGCGAGAAATTGAAATCTTAAAGCTTAAGATTCAATTGGAAAAAGAAGGAAGAGTCAGCGCGGCCAGTAACGTGTCAGAAGAAAGGCGCGAACGAGAAGGGCAGAGCGCCCTGAAATTGAGCCCCAGTAAACTCCTGGTCGCCTTCGATGAAAAGAAAGATGACTTGGATGCGTACATCCGTAGGTTCGAGGGTATAGCACTCAGTCAGAAATGGCCCGAGGGCCAATGGGCTACCGCGCTCAGTACCTGCCTGACCGGAGAGGCTCTCAGCGTATATGGACGCCTAACGCCGGAGGATGCCGCGAATTACGGAAAGGTGAAGGCGTCTTTGCTGAAGAGGTTTCGGTTCACGGTCGACGGATTTCGGGAAAAGTTCCGAGAGGGGAAACCGCTCGACGGTGAAACCGCTACTCAGTATGCCGCCCGGCTCGGACACTACTTTGATCGCTGGGTTGAACTGTCGAGCATCGCGAAAGATTTCGAACGCCTCCGTGAGTTGGTCCTACAGGACCAGTTTCTGAGGGGATGCCACCCGAGTCTGGCCCTGTATCTGAGGGAGAGGAAGGTTCCGAGTCTCGAGGGGTTACTGGAGCTGGCCGACCAGTATTTGGAGGCGCAGTCTCATGGGAACTTGGGGAAATCCCGAAGAAGCGAGGCAGAGGCCGCAGAGCCTAACGTGCGCGAGAACTCTGTGAAACAGGTGCCGAGGCCGGAGGTGAGGTGCTACCTTTGCAATAAAATCGGTCATCTGGCGGCCCAGTGCCGTAGCGGTATCAACGCTGGGAACGTGCCGACGTGTCGGAAGTGTGGCCGCAGGGGGCATAGAACCGAGCTGTGCCGAGGCTCCGACGGAGGGAGGCCTCAGGCCTCGTGCGTGTGTGCTCCGAAAGAGGGGCCGATGAATGCAGCAGAGGGGAACCATTTCGTAGAGCTGAAGAATGGGGAGAAGATTCTTGTCGTGAATGCCGTTGTGACCTCGCGGGCGAAATTCCTTGTTGAGGGAATGCCCGTCGTAGAGGGCAACGTAGGGACGAGGAAGATATCCGTCTTGCGCGACACGGGGAGCAATACGGTAATCATCAAGAGAGACCTGGTTGACGACGACCAGATAACCGGAATCAGGAGGCCCGTATACCTGGTTGATGGGACCGCCAAGATGCTCCCCGAGGCGAGAGTTCGGGTATCGACCCCCTACTTTCGGGGTGTGGTGATGTCCCCGAGAATCAGATCGTACAATGGTTCTTCTATGCAGAGGCCGTCACCACACCCCGAAAATAGGTGTCGATACCCGAACTCGCGCCTCGGGGAGCATCTTGACGGTCCCGTCAACCAGGTAAACGGGCCTCTAATTCCGGTTATCTGGTCGTCATCAACCAGGTCTCTCTTGATGATTACCGTATTGCTCCCCGTGTCGCGCAAGACGGATATCTTCCTCATCCCTACGTTGCCCTCTACGACGGGCATTCCATCAACAAGGAATTCCGCCCGCGAGGTCACAGCGGCATTCACGACAGGAATCTTCTCCCCACTCTTCAGCTCCACGAAACGGTTCCCGTCTGCTGCATTTATCGGCCCCTCTTTTGGAGCACACACGCACGAGGCCTGAGGCCTCCCTCCGTCGGAGCCTCGGCACAGCTCGGTTCTATGCCCCTGCGGCCACACTTCCGACACGTTGGCACGTTCCCAGCATTGATACCGCTACGGCACTGGGCCGCCAGATGGCCGATTTTGTTGCAAAGGAAGCATCTCATCACCGGCCTCGGCACCTGTTTCCCAGCGTTCTCGCGCACGCCAGGCTCTGCCTCGCTTCTTCGGGATTTCCCCAAGTTCCCATGAGACTGCGCCTCCAAATACTGGTCGGCCAGCTCCAGCAACCCCTCGAGACTCGAAACCTTCCTCTCCCTCAAATACAGGGCCAGACTTGGGTGGCATCCCCTCAGAAACTGGTCCCGTAGGACCAACTCGCGGAGGCGTTCGAAATCTTTCGCGATGCTCGACAGTTCAACCCAGCGATCAAAGTAGTGTCCGAGCCGGGCGGCATACTGAGTAGCGGTTTCACCGTCGAGCGGTTTCCCCTCTCGGAACTTGTCCCGAAATCCGTCGACCGTGAACCGAAACCTCTTCAGCAAAGACGCCTTCACCTTTCCGTAATTCGCGGCATCCTCCGGCGTTAGGCGTCCATATACGCTGAGAGCCTCTCCGGTCAGGCAGGTACTGAGCGCGGTAGCCCATTGGCCCTCGGGCCATTTCTGACTGAGTGCTATACCCTCGAACCTACGGATGTACGCATCCAAGTCATCTTTCTTTTCATCGAAGGCGACCAGGAGTTTACTGGGGCTCAATTTCAGGGCGCTCTGCCCTTCTCGTTCGCGCCTTTCTTCTGACACGTTACTGGCCGCGCTGACTCTTCCTTCTTTTTCCAATTGAATCTTAAGCTTTAAGATTTCAATTTCTCGCTCTGCGGCTTCCTTGGCAAAAACCCGTTCTCTCTCTGCTGCATCCAGTGCAGCGTCCCTATCGGCAGCTTCTCTCGCAGCTCCCCTCTGGGCGGCCTCATCCATCCACATCTTTAAGTCGGCCCCAGCCAACCCCAGCTGAGTCCCCACTGACAACAACCTCTCCCATTCCATCTTTGCGCAACACACAGTGTCGGAACAATTACGCGGAGCAGCGTTACATCAACCGACACTCCGGCAACAATGCATGCGACTTGACTTGTAAGAACTAAGAGCTTTTCGTAAGACCCGTCTCCGTCCCGCGGTCCCCCGAAAAACGGGCGTCCTGTCGCGGACGCCAGAAAATGTCACGGTCCGGTGCGGAGCGAGAGGGGAAGCGCACTCGCCGCAGACCGCAACGGGGGTTCGGACGCCCGCTATCCCACAGTACGTGGGCTCCAGGGACGGGGGACAAAGACAAGGCACGTGATGAACAGAGCAGTAGAAACATTTAATAAAAGGCTAGTGGAATGGTGACAAAAGTAAAAGGGTAATACAGTCACAGTCTCAATCAGGCAGAAGCATACAAGAGAAACTTGGTAACTAGGGGCAAGACAGAGAATACACAACAAGAGGAATGGGAACGATACCGCACTTTGGCGCAGTCCGGCACGACGAGGCTCGCAGAGGCGTGGGAGCACCTGAAGTCGGTCGCTTGCGATGGATTCCTTCTCGACGTGGCCGCGGTGCGCCAGAGGCGGTGGTTGTTGGCTTCAGACGCTGTCGCGTCACGGACGGTCGACGCACTGGGGCAGTCCGGCAGAGGAAGGCCGCACAGAGTTGGAGCACAGAAGTAGCTGACGCTCAGTGTCCAGACGGGTCTTCCCTTTACCGCGGTGCCCGAGGCTACGCCCGGAGCCGACAGGGAAAGCGGGTTGCGCTCTCGAAACTCCCAAGTCGACTGCCGCGCCGTTTCCCAGTTTCAACCGAACGGCGCTCTTTCCTAATAAAGTAAACAAAACACACCCGCTCCCCTACAATAGCAATACACTCACACACACACAACAAAAAAAAAGACCGTCACAGCGGCGAAGACATTCGTGGCCCCCAGCTCCAAACAAAGTCAATACCAAAAAACGCTCAACTGGGGCATCTGGCAAACTCATTTCCGAATTTCAAGAAGTGGTACCGCGCCCAAGCATCGGGCAAAAGCGTCCCCCGAACGGGAGTCGAAGAGGCCATAAACATGTCAAGTTTGGGTCCCAGTCGGGACCGGCGACGTGCTAACTAGCGCCAACCAGGGAGTGTCACACCACCCGCGGCGACCACATGGCCCCGCAGGCATCCGACGGGGCGCCATTCACAATACGGGTGGCTCGGCGAGACCAGGCCGGTTTTTGTGACACCGTTCTTCCGATGAAGTGTGATGGAAGCAACGGTCCGTCACTTAGTGGGTTGGCGCAAGCAAGCGTCAACACGCACCCACAAACTAACAGCAACGCTACGTCCACTGAAGACAAAGCTGCGCAGCGAAGGGCAGGCGACGCTGAGCGCAAACGCTTGAAGCGACGGCAGACCCTGAACTACGGCAACGAGAAGCGGCGTCCATTCGTCAACGTCGAGCGGCGGATGCTGAACTACGACAACGTGAAGCAGCGGCGGTTCGAGAACGTCGAGCAGCAGAACCTGGGGTTCGGGACCGTGAAGTTCAACGTGAACGTACGAAGCGAGCGGCGGAACCCGACCTTCGAGAACGGGAAGCCGCGTTGGTTCGTAAACGTCGAGCAGCAGGACCTGAGGTTCGGGACCGTGAAGTTCAACGTAAACGTACGAAGCGAGCGGCGGAACCTAGAGTTAACAACGTTACTAACAACGTTACTAACACCGTTAATAACACCGTTAATAACGATCCGCGATGCTCCGCATCACCCCATGGTTCCCCTCGGGAAGATGGTGTAATTTTTTTAAACAGCTCGGAAGAGAAAATTAAAGCGCACGGAAGAACCACTGCCCAGGGCCGGCTTGCTCGAATGCAGCGTCTCGGCTGAGACGGACTTAAGAAAGCACTGTCAAGGTTGGAGCGCGCGAGCGCGTGAGAAGCGATTTAGGATTGATCGCTACCTATGACAGCGCTTTCTTGAGTCAGTCTCTTCTGAGAGGACAATTGACAGTAGCAACAAGATGTTTACAGTACGTTGAGCAGATAAAGTGTTAGACAGGAATCCCGAAGCTAGCTTAGCTACCACGAGATGCTCTTGTTCAATCAGTGTTCTCGTTTGTTCCCCGGAATAAAAGGGAAATACTTGAGGAATAAAGTGTACGTACCTCATGATATAAAGGAAATTGATATTATGTTTATTTCAGTTGTGATCAAACCAGTGATTGTATAAGCGAGTATGTCACTGCTACTAGTGCGTCCGGCACCCCCGCGCAACAATCTGGAAAATACAAGGTGACAGCGATAGGACATGTGTGGCGTTCTAACCCTAAAAGCGAGGTCAGAGCTAAGGCTATTCATACGAAAAGGTTTCACTTCAGAAAGGCTAAACTTGTTTGATTATTCTGATAAATCCATGAAGCACGAAATATATATAGCGTACATTACATGTGCGTTATGATTTGTTACGCTTGGGTACCGGGAGCTTTCGGTGGTTTCGGATGCGTTGCACACAAGACACGCACGTGTACTCTTCAAGGTTAACAAAATAATCAAAGCAAAATTATATTTATTAAAGTGGTGTCTTTGAGGAGTATGCTTTACTGAAGTTTCCATGGTTTCTTATTCATGCGAGGATTCTATCTTGTGAAACATAAAGTAATGGCAAATGAAGGAGATTTATTGCGTCCGCTGCGCTGCCTCTCGCTGCGTAATGATATGACCCGCGACGTCGTGGGACCACGAAGGGAGCTACGTTTCGACACTCGAGGGCAGACATAAACAAGTTACTAAAATAAAGTAATTAAGTTAAGTTACTGAGTTTTACCTCAAAAGTAATTTGTGTAGAGTAGAAATTACTCCAATGGAGAGTAATTGAGAAAAAAACAAATTACCACAAAAAAGTAGCGAATTACTTTGACGAGCAACTCGAACAACTTGGGGCCGTTTGAAGAGGCCGCAGCTAATCAGGGACGCGATATTTTCAAGTGACATCCCCGTCGTGGTGATGATGACAAATAAAGACTTGGTTCTGGTTTGAAACCCTATTGGAAAATCTTGATGACGGAAAGATGATGGAAAAAACTCATGTAAGCGTACCCGTAATATGGGACATCCTATAGCAGCGAAAAGGCGGCTCCACCAGAGTGGATTAATGCGGAACGATATAGTCGGACGGAACCATAGAAGCGTGTCCCATATAAGCGTAGTGGATCGTGTCGGAACCACGAATACGAACGGAACCATACAAGCATAACGTAATATCGGACATCCTACCAGTAAAAATGCGATGCCACCATGGTGGAGCCATATGGCTTCACCATGGTGGTATCACCTACTGTTATACAGGGCGATTTTTTTGAAGCTTTATATATTTGTTTAAAAAGGTTGTGAAAGCTACACTTCTGTGGTTTGTGCAGGTCAGTTATACGGCCAGGGGTGCGTAGTATAGGGGCCTAATCGTAACAATTCGTCGGATAATTAAATACAATTTGTTAATTAACTTTTTAATTACTGAAAATGAACACATGGTTTCAATTAGAAACTTGATGAGAGTCATCGGAAACCACTAAATCAACTCTTTTAGAAGGATATAATGCAGGGGTAGCATTTTATACGTTCTGTCAAAACGCTTTATCTCGATCCGTTTCGGTTTCTTATCGGAGCGCATCTCTGCACCCACGGTCCTGTTCCTTAGGGTTTAGTAGCGCAACTCACGTGCACCTTGCTTCCCTCCATCCTATGAGGGAGGCGGGAGGTGGCTTCGCACTGCAGCCACTGGTAGCAGCATTGCAGGTGCAAAGATGCGCTCTGATAAGAAACCGAAGTCTGGAAACGCGTCCTAATTAAGCCTCTTTTTTAGTACGCCGTAAAATGCTGCTTCCGTCTTATTTATTCACGCAAAGGGTTGATCTGGTGTTTTTCGATAATGCTGAGCAACTTTCTAGTTGGAATTATGGGTCTATTTTCACTAATTAAAAATTAAGGAACATATTATGCACATAAGGGTAAGCTAGAGTGGTTTTGTATTTGAGGCAACACATTTTAATCTTCTTCATTTGATCTCCAGAATCTCAAATATCAAAATTATTTGGTAATTTGGCGAATCGAGGCTGCAAAAGAATCATTTTTAAAGCATCACTGGAGGCACTCTTTGCCGGAGAGTGACGTCACAAAGGAGCTTTCGAAATCTCTGCTCACACATCTTCAGCGCCAATCAAAGCTATGCAAGCACACGCTATCTTTAAAAAAGGGGAAAAAAAGACATCACGACTGGTGCGAGTGCGGGAGAATATACCTGAGAAAGTTTGTGATTGGACGCGCGGCCCTCAAGCGACACATGCTTGTGCGGCTGAAAAAATCACCTACGACGTCCCTACTCGGTCGGATTTTTTTGTGTTTTCTCAAGTTCAGTTATATCTTTGAAGAAAACGAACGTGATATTCCAGATTTATGGGATAAAACTACACTAGAATGCAACTCATCTAGTTTTCTGAAAGAGAGTCTTCACTTCCCTTAATAAGCCGACTCATCATTGCAATTAGCTGCTCTATACCATGCCCCCCTGGCCCATATAACTCACGTGCACTGACCGCGCCAGTGTAGCTTTTACGGATTTTTTTTTTCAGCAAATCTGTAAAGCATACAAAGCACACCCTATAGCATGTCCCTTAATACGATACGACCGTATGGTTCCTGCCCCACTTGCACCTTTCGGGAGAGATTCGCAGACATCCAGCGTTCCAGTGGAATGCTGGATGTCAGCGAGTCTCTACATCAGAGATTGGTTTGAAACAAGCAAGATGTTTGCACAAAAGAAGCTATTGTCCGAGGTCCTCGAGGAGCACTAATAGCAGTGGCGAAATGTAGTGACGTGGTAAATCTGGTAGCAAGTATTTGACTTCTGTAGTGTGTCGCATGCAGCAAAAGCCCTCAACTTTGCTCGAAAGATGATAAATATAAATTCAATACTTCGAACAAAGGTGTCCCTTGAGCTGTCAGGCCAAACTCCCACTCTTGGCACTCAGGAGTTCCCAACATGTGTATAGAGGGTCAGCACAACCCAGATTTGTGCCGCGAGCGCACCTGCGATACAAAAATTGAATAAACATGAGATGAAAAATAAAGGACGTTTTACAATACTCTTTAATGCGAACTTAGAGTGCAGATCTTGAGGAGGAGGATGGGAGGGGCATGCCCCTCCTCCCCCTCCCCTCCCCTTCTCCTCTTCTGCTCCTCTCCCATTGTAGCGGAAATTTCACCTAAATTTGGCAGGAAAATCTTCTCCACTAAACTTAGCAGGGAAATTGATGTCACGTGACCTCAACACCGATTCAGTTTTCCCACTAAATGTAGCGGGGAAAACGACATCACATGACTAAGTGTCACGATGAGCCAGAAACAAACACACTTTCTCCACTAGATTTGGCCGAAAAACTAATGCCAAATGACCTCTACATTAATCTCGATTTCCTGCCGTTGCTATGGGTGCAATCTATGCCGATGGCGACGCCATGAAACGGGCACCTAAGAGCCGCGCCTAAAAAGCTAAATGCCTCACATGAAATAAAGCGATGATTAAAGATAAGACAAAGAAAAGAGAATCTAGAGATGCCGCTTTAATATCATTCCTTTTGTCCGTTCTCAAAAAATTTTGATTACAAGAAATGTTTATCTCTTTATTCATGCCCAGAGAACCCCCCCCCCCCCAGTTTCAGCATGAATGCAATAAATCAGTGCAGACTAGACCTTGTAAACCGTAATCCACATGAAAATGAATGTTTGCCACATAGTCTTGCATGAGTCGGTGGCTCAGATCTCTAAAATAGGTTTGTAGTGAGGAACGTTCTTGAATAAAACGCTTGGGCTTTGAATTTCTCAGTTTAAACAATCCATAGAACACTGTATGCCACTAATTATTTTGTGACATATCAGGAATGGCGCAGCACTGTCATCCTTGCATACCTAACAAAAGTTTGCATTTTTTTTAGCATGGCATGTACTATTCTGATACCGATAGAGGCCTCTTTCACAAAATTTTGTCTATAGAGCTCTTTCTCTTGGTTCTTAACTCACATGACAGATTCCGCAGCTTGAATTCTCACTCGGCATCAACATTTTTTATATATGTATGTAATAGTGAAAGACAAGATGTATGGACTTGAGTACGGCTTGACGAACACAGATGTAAAGAAAAGTACTGCCGAAAACTCAAATGTCAAAATAAGAATTATTAGGGTAGATTGCGAATACATTTATGGATATGATAATGAATACAATGAGCACATTCAATAAGAAGAATGGTCATCTGTTAGACGCACACTCAAAGAAACCTGTTGCATTTATATTCAAGCAAATTACTTCGGAGAACCAAGCGCCACGGTCTCGGGTGGGAGTTCGATGAATGATCCAACCAAAAATGAGTGTAGGTGGAAAAAGCAGTTTATCTGCGACAATGAGCATTACATAAGTGGCATGTCATTATTACTGTCATAGTGCCGACTGTTTCAAACTGTCTGTCGCGTCATTCGTTTAGTTCCCTCCGTACATTAGAAGGTTTGGCTCTCTCGCATGCTTTGCGAGGAAATCGATGAACTGGAAATATCTTGCGTAGTTCTAGAAAAACTTTTCCAAATTTTATCTCAGCATCACAAAGAATAAAAGTTTCTAGAGACAAGAGTTTGTGTAGGAGTTGAATAAAAGAAATACTTAGTTCTGCGAAACCATTTTGCCGAAGTAAACGCATAAAGTTCCCAAGGCAGAGCTAGTCATTACGGACGATTGTGTCCATTGCATACCAAAAAAATTGTATTTGCGACCTACAATATTCACAGGCTCAACCAACTCCGAATAAGTGGAACACTTGACATTAAAGATTGGTCTCACCATAATTGTCTTCAAACATCCACATAATAATTTCCATGAACCTATGATGTAAAAAAACTAGTTGGTGCGAGCTGTTTGAAACACCATACCCCTTTTAACACTATTAGAAAGCATGTCATGGACCACAACTTACTGTAGAAACCCGCATATAATACGAACCCGCGTATAACACGAGGCATGATTTGAGACCGCGAAGAAAAAAAGTTTTATCTGGCGAATAGCAGAAACAATTTAAGTACCGCGAAAATTTTCCGCGTAAAATGCAACCCAGAAGTCTTACAGGAAAACGTATATTTGCGGCGTAATTAAACCTTATTCACTGTACCACTTCCATCAGACTGCTTGTCCGACGCCTCCTCCCAAAGGCAGTCGTCTTCAGTGCCGTCGAGCAAATTTGAAATCCTGTACTTGCCAGAAAGAGCGAGCGGCGGGCGTGCGCCGACACAGTGAAAGCCCGGCATGGCGCGTAAAGCGAGCAACCCAACGTACCCATCGTCAGTTCGCCAAAGTTCCTCGCCTTCTCTTGCAGCAGCTCGATGTTTACGGCGACGTGCCGTTCACGTTGCTCTTACAAAGTCGCAGAGACTTGCCTCGACGTCGGCGAACACGCCATTTTTTGGGCCACTAAAGCTTCTTCTCGTTCCATTGCACGGGAACAGAGCTTGCTTTTGCGTCTCCATCCGAGAATGCCGCACTTCATTTTCGGCAAATTGTCGCTCGACTGCACCATTGCCGATGTCATCCGCAACCAAATTTACTTTTTTTTTGAAGGCGACTGAGCATCGTTTTCGGCGGTTCGAGCCTGACCCATAGAAAAATATAGTACTACGTAAAGACTGGCCACTCAAGCCGTTTCGCGGCCCAGGAGTTAGAGACTCTACTGGCCGTTAGTAGGCGCAACAGTGCCACTTATTTTGAAGTTTTGACAGATATATAATATTAATAAATCACTTCATTGTATAGAGTAAACTTTTAAAATTATTACGAGCTTTTAAAACTTTCACAAAACGACTTAAACGGCTGTGGCTATGACTGCGGTACGACGGCTGGCCGGAGCCGTGGACTCGACGGAGGGCGGATATTTCGGCTGCTTGGTCTGTGTCTCTTGCCTCGTTGTGGGTTGAGTTGGTTCTGCGGCTTGTTGTCTCGTGTCGGGTTTCTAGTCATTCTTCCGTTGCGGTCATGGTATACGGTATATTTAAGAAGTATTGTGACTAGTTTCTTTGTTGACGGACATTTGCATTCGGTCACTGAATTTAGAAGCCACTGGGCCAGTCATATGTGCAAGCGCCTTTCAGCACATGGTCATATGTGCAAGCGCCTTTCATGGAACTTGGACGGTAATTTTGTTAAATACCCTCCATCATATTACATTTGTCGCTGTAAGTCTCGCAGTAACACAGTACATTTTCTCCAGTGTTGCACTGTTGACGTGTTATTCATACATTTTGCATGTGTATTCTTATTTTTGTAATGCGTATGAATAACATACATCACTCATCGTTTTCAGAGTTGATGTTTGTTTTGCTTGTCATAGTTACAAAAATAAATACTTTTGTGTGTGAATCCCTGGGGTCGTCCCTTCAAGAGAGTTAGCACAAATGTGAAAATATCCTTTTCGGTGTGTGGTCAGTTTGAATTATATGTAGCTGCTGGATGGCTTTTCTTCTGCAGTACAATTAAAGTATGCTTATAAAACAATCCTCTTTTAAGCAAAAACCATGCTAGTTACAATAACACTGACTCGTTAAACTAGAGGGCGCATGCTACTACTCAATACAAAAAATACCGCCAGAATTTGCCCTGAATCCATTCATTCATCTGGCCAGCGGTTACTGCGTGTATCCATCCATTAAACACTCAACTAGGGACTATACTGGCCGCTGGGTGCGCTCGCTGACGATGAATTGGGCCGCTGGGGCCTATGGAAGTGTCCGCTCTTTACGTAGGCACTATATTTCTTTATGCCTGACCGTGGACGCATGGTTGGCATGGTGGCGCCAGTGGCGCCCCGGACATTGTGATTTTAATGATGATGATAGCTGTTTTGAACGCCATTTTGCCTCGAAAACCGAAACTACGTCAAACTGCGTTAGATCGCACCTCATCGAAGCTGAAAATTGTTGGGACCCGCGTATAATACGAACCACAAATTTTACATGGCAGAATTTAAGAAACAAACCTCGTCATTATATGCGGATTTTTATGGTATCAGTTTTGACTTATTATGAAGGGCAATTACACATCTGTGAACCATGAGATACAGGCCCTGCACTGAAATGTTTCTTAAGCTGAACGTGCTATGCTCTGTTCACTATAAATCTTTGCAGAGCTGATAATGTGCAGTTCTGTATTTTTATATTTCACTCCTCCCGACTGCTGGGCGCGATAGGTACATAAGACTGATGACACCAACGTAACACAATGATTATTTTAAGAATTTGTTCGGGTATAGCACGAGCGAAGCCATCTGCGAAAAGTTATTTCTGTGACCCTGTCAAACTTTCATCCGCGGGCTTTTAGGTTCACATGTTAATCATATCTGCAGACTCCTTTTTGTAATTGGAACTCCATCCAAACCAAGTTTTGAATCCATGTCTTTTGCATTTTAGGCTTAGTGGCACTTTTGCTGTTTCACTTAAAGAATAAGGTAGATGCTTATTTCGAGTAACATACCTAACACCTGGTGGCACGACTCCCCTGTCGTGACGCTAATCAAAAGTCACGAGGCAGGGAGATACTACGATGCTCTTGTTGCTAGGATTACCTCCCCATGGTCCTAGCCGAGACCACAAAAGAAGATTGAGTCCAAGCTTGTGGCCACTTGGATCTCCAGATCTTGAGGCACCCAACTAGCTGAAAATAAAAGCAAATCACACTCAAGTACTTGGCAGAGCTTACTTACAATGACTAGCATATTCCCCTATTGGAAAATATTGATGACGGAAAAACGATGGGAAAACCTCATGTAAGCGTAACCGTAATATGGGACATCCTATACCAGCGAAAAGTCGGCTCCACCGCAGTGGATTCAGGCGGAACGATACAGCCGGACGGAACCATTGAAGCGTGTCGCTACTATGGGACATCCTATACCAGCGTAGTGGATCGGGTCAGAACCACGGAGCCGAGGCAACAACACAAGCATAACGTAATATGGGACATCCTATACCAGCAGAAATGATATACCAAATGGTGGAGCCATATTGCCGCCCGCAGAGCCGAGAAAGCAACGCTCGGTTACGGTCTTCTAGAAGATTCCCATTCATTCTCGCACTAGTTGTAACTTTCCCTTTGCTTTGTTGTTCTCGAAAGTGCCAGTTCATCCTCGCCCCGAGCGCGCGACGCCCGAGCCTCCTTTGCCGAACTTTCGAGATAGCGACGCACTGTAGATAAGCAGCTACCCGCGACCTTGTCGAGTCAGAGTCCCGCGCGCTCTGTGTCGCCGCCGAATCGCCGCCTGCTTTTCTGCTGCATCGACGCTCTTTCGTTCTTTACTTATTTTTGGTTGGCACAAGTTCGCCTATTAAACCGTTATTTTTGAGTTCACTGCTCGTCTTCGTGTCACCTCCGTTCGTGACATTTCTGGTGGAGGTGCGGGGTATGAAACCCGTGCAGCGTACCCCTACAAGAACTCGTTCAGCAAGCCCCATTTCCCGACGACCTTCCGTTGAAGACTCGGAGCATCGTGCCAGCCGCCGTCTTCAAGGGCAAGCTCCTGAACTCGGACCTCTCCCGGCGAGGACAAGGCAAGTGACAACGACGATGGCTTCCTCGACGGCGCAGACCACAGTAGCAGCCCCCGTCGTTTACCTGCCCGTCGCCCCTCGGACTCCGACGCCTTTCCACGGGGAGATCCACGAGGACGTCGAGGACTGGATCCAACACTACGAGCGCGTGGCACGCCATAACGGATGGACCGCCGAGCAGTACCTGCAGAACCTCTACTTTTCGTTGGAGGGTACTGCGAGGCACTGGTTCGAGAACCACGAGGCTGCGCTCACGTCGTGGGACGCCTGCGTCACCGAGCTGAAGCGGGCGTTCATGAATCAGCATCGCAGGCAGCGGGCCGAAGACCTTCTCCAGGCGAGGACTCAAGGCCCCAACGAAACGGTCACCAGTTTCGTTGAAGACATCCTCCGCCTGAGCAGCCGCGCCGACCCGCAAGCCACCGACGAGAAGAAGTTACGCTTCCTTATGAGAGGCGTGAAAAGCGAAATCTTCGGCGGACTTATTCGCAACCCCCGACGACCGTCGAAGAATTTGTTGCCGAAGCAACAAACATCGAGCGGGCGTTAATGGCCCGAGCGCACCACTACCATCGGCTCAGCAGCGTCTCAACCTTGGCCTCGGCCCGCTCCGAGTTCAGCACTGGTGCCGACGAGCTTCGCGACATCATCCGAGACGTCGTCCGTGAGGAGCTCCGAAAGCTGCTCCCCGCTGCTGAGCGTCCGGCGTCGCTGTCAGTCGCCGAGATCGTGCGCGAGGAGGTGCAGCGAGCCGTCCAGCCGGAGTCTCCCGTCGACCTGCCACCACCGGAACAACCAACGGTGAGCTACGCCGCCATAGCCAGACGACAGCCGCAAGCTCCCCGCCAAGCTGCGGCGCCACCACGTCGTGAACCTCCAGCGCCGCAGTACTCCCAACGACGCGAAGAACGGCAGCACGTCCGACCAGAGCGACCTTCGATGAGAAAAACCGACGTGTGGCGAACGGCCGACCGACGCCCGCTTTGTTACCATTGCGGGGAAGCCGACCATGTCTACCGCCGTTGCCCGTACCGGCAGCTGGGGCTACGCGGCTTCCACCCCGACGACCCGCGACCACGCTACGGCGAGCGACCCCGGGACATCGCCGAATACCTCCGCCGGTCGCCATCCCCGGGACCGTCTCCCCGCCGCGGTTTCCGATCGCCGTCACCACAACGCCCTGCATCGCCTCATCGTAGGTCCCGCCGAGAAAGCCTGTCCCCCCTGCCTCGCCGGGAAAACTGAGTGCGGCAATACCGGGAGGTGGTATTGCCGATGACGAACGACGCCAATATCCTCCACAAACGCCGGAGGGCTCCCACACCAGCGACGAGACGCATAGGAACGACGGTTCTGCGACGGTGTCGAATAACCTCGACGTTACCATCGACGGCCACGACGCGAAGGCACTCGTCGACACCGGAGCAGACTATTCCGTTTTAAGTGGGAAGCTCTCTCGCCGCCTTCGGAAAGTGATGACGCCGTGGGATGGCCCGAAAATACGAACCGCCGGCGGACATCTCATCACACCAGTGGGAAGGTGTACTGCGCGCGTGGACATCCACGGAGAGACCTGCCCCGTGAAATTCGTCGTCCTCAAGGACTGTTCGAGAGACGTCATCCTTGGCATGGACTTCCTCTGTGAGTACGGTGCCGTGATCGACCTTGGCGCAAACAGGTTGACGCTGCGAAAGCCCGTTCTACCTCCGGAGGGACCCAAAACGACGCCAGCCGCCGTCCGAGTCATTGCGGACCACGTGAACCTGCCGCCACGGTCGAGTGTTCTTGTGCCCGTCGTGACCGATGCAGTGGCCCGCGGGAAAGTCCTTCTAGAAGGCAATGTCCAACTGCTTCTCGGAAGAGGAATAGGCGTCGCAAGGGGCATAGCGGAGCTGCAGGATGGACGTTCTGTGGTCCTCGTGACGAACTTTCGACCGGAGGCGCAGCACCTCACGAAAGGTGCCGCTGTAGGACACGTCGAAGAACTCCGGGCCGACGCCGAAATCGCCGCGATCTCCGAAGAGCCCTCGCCGTGTCAGCCGCACAGTACACCGCCGCCGCAGCTCGACGTTAACCCCAAGCTCAGCGCCACGGAACGACGACAGCTCGGAGACCTCCTCGCCGAGTTCGGCGACTGCTTTGCGACGACGTCGAGGGTGCGCCAGACAACAGTTGCTAAACACCGCATCATTACCAACGAGGACGCGCTCCCTGTGCATCGGCCGCCGTACCGGGTCTCCCCAAAGGAACGAGAGGCCATTCACGAACAGGTGCAAGAGATGCTGAACGACGACATTATTCAGCCTTCGAGCAGCCCGTGGGCCTCTCCGGTCGTACTGGTGAAGAAGAAGGACGGAACGCTTCGATTCTGCGTTGACTACCGGCGGCTCAACGCGGTGACGAAGAAAGACGTGTATCCGCTCCCCCGCATCGACGACACGCTGGACCGGCTGCGCCACTCACGGTACTTTTCGTCGATGGACCTTAAGAGTGGCTACTGGCAGATCGAAGTCGACGAACGGGACCGAGAAAAGACTGCCTTCGTCACGCCCGACGGACTGTATGAGTTCAAGGTGATGCCCTTCGGACTCTGCACAGCGCCGGCAACGTTCCAACGTGTCATGGACACCGTCCTGGCGGGCCTCAAGTGGCAGACATGTCTCGTTTACCTCGACGACGTCGTGGTATTCTCGGCCAACTTCGACGAGCATTTGCGACGCCTTCGGGCCGTTCTTGAGGCAATCAGGACCGCAGGACTCACCCTCAAGCCGACGAAGTGCCGGTTTGCCTACGGCGAACTGAAGTTCCTGGGCCACGTTGTGAGCAACGAAGGTGTAAGTCCTGACCCTGAGAAAACTCGCGCCGTAGCGGCCTTTCCACCGCCCACCGACAAAAAGGCCGTCCGAAGATTCCTTGGACTTTGCGCATACTACCGGCGATTCGTTCAGGATTTCGCCAAGCTTTCTGCGCCGCTCACGCACCTTACGAAAGACGCCGTGAACTTCGAATGGGGTGAAGAACAACAACAGGCATTCGACGAACTGAAGCGACGGCTCCAGTCACCACCGATTCTCGGCCACTTCGACCAATCAGCCGAAACGGAAGTTCACACGGACGCCAGTAATACAGGTCTCGGAGCGGTACTGGTCCAACGACAAGACGGTGCGGAGCGCGTGATCGCATACGCTAGCCGGACGCTGTCGAACGCGGAACGCAACTACTCGACAACCGAGAAGGAATGTCTGGCCGTCGTCTGGGCCATCACGAAATTCCGCCCGTACTTGTACGGGAGCCCATTTCGGGTGGTCACCGACCACCACGCGTTGTGTTGGTTAGCGAGCCTGAAGGATCCATCGGGACGCCTCGCTCGGTGGAGCCTACGACTGCAAGAGTACGACGTGACCGTGGTCTACAAGTCAGGCCAAAAACACAGCGACGCCGACTGCCTGTCCAGAGCCCCTGTCGAGTCAGCTACCGGATGTGCCAAAGACGACGGCGACGACGACGACCACTTTCTTGGCGCGGTGAGCATTCAAGGTATGGCAGCGCTCCAGCGGGACGATCCGGAGTTGCGTGCACTGATCGACCACTTGGAGGGACGAGGGGGTACGATACCCCGAGCCTTCTCACGTGATCTGCCAAGATTCGCTGTCCGGAGAGGTATCCTCTACAAAGAGAACTTCGGGGACAGCAACTCGACGTGGCTCCTGGTGATTCCTGCTAGTCTTCGAGAAGAGATCTTCCAAGCCTGCCACGACGACCCAACATCTGGTCACCTCGGCTACAGTAGGACTCTTGCACGGATCCGAGAGAAATACTACTGGCCCAAGCTCCCGAAGACTGTCCACCTCTACGTCCGTTCGTGTCACGAATGCCAACGACGCAAGAAACCACCGACGAAGCCGGCAGGTCTCCTGCAACCGATATCGCCCCCGACTGCACCATTCCAGCAGATTGGAATGGATCTTCTCGGACCATTTCCGCCGTCGACGCAGGGAAACCGTTGGATAATCGTGGCAACTGATTATCTCACCAGGTACGCCGAGACAAAAGCACTCCCGTCGGGGACCGCCGTGGAAGTAGCCAAGTTCTTCGTGGAGTCTATCGTCCTCCGACACGGCGCTCCCCAAGTCCTGATTACGGACCGAGGATCCTCGTTCATGGCGCAACTGACACAAGAGATTCTCCGCCTGAGCCACACCGACCACCGCCGGACCACGGCATACCACCCGCAGACCAACGGGCTGACGGAGCGACTAAACAAGACCATCGCCGACATGATTTCGATGTACGTGGACGTGGAACACAAGACGTGGGATGAAGTGTTGCCCTACGTCACGTTTGCGTATAACACGGCGATTCAAGAGACTACCGGCATTACACCTTTTCAGCTGGTGCACGGCAGAAAGGTGACGACGATGCTCGACGCCATGCTGCCCCACGACCCGACGGACGACAGCACCGACGACGCCCAGCTGGTCACCCAACGAGCAGAAGAAGTACGCCAGCTAGCCCGTCTTCGAATAAAGGACCAGCAACGTGTGGACGCTGGCCGGTACAACCTTCGTCGCCGCGACGTGGAGTTCCAGCCCGGAGACAGGGTGTGGGTGTGGACGCCCATTCGCCGCCGGGGACTCAGCGAAAAACTGTTAAAACGCTACTTCGGACCCTACAAGGTCATCCGCCGCCTTGGGGACTTGAACTACGAGGTGCTCCCCGACGGAACCCGACCATCAGGACGCCGCCAGCCACGACCCGAAGTCGTCCACGTCGTTCGACTCAAGCCGTTCTACGCACGATAGGATTGCGATACTGCATGTTTATTTCGTTTCACCGTAAATTTTTTAGCTATTTCTGTTTTCCTTTCACGTTGCATCGGGACGATGCACTTTTAAAAGGGGGATAATGCCGCCCGCAGAGCCGAGAAAGAACGCTCGGTTACGGTCTTCTAGAAGATTCCCATTCATTCTCGCACTAGTTGTAACTTTCCCTTTGCTTTGTTGTTCTCGAAAGTGCCAGTTCATCCTCGCCCCGAGCGCGCGACGCCCGAGCCTCCTTTGCCGAACTTTCGAGATAGCGACGCACTGTAGATAAGCAGCTACCCGCGACCTTGTCGAGTCAGAGAGTCCCGCGCGCTCTGTGTCGCCGCCGAATCGCCGCCTGCTTTTCTGCTGCCTCGACGCTCTTTCGTTCTTTACTTATTTTTGGTTGGCACAAGTTCGCCTATTAAACCGTTATTTTTGAGTTCACTGCTCGTCTTCGTGTCACCTCCGTTCGTGACAATATGGCTTCACCATGGTGGTATCGCTTTTCCACTGTTATACAGGGCGATTTTTTTAAGCTTTATATATTTGTTTAAAAAGGTTGTGAAAGCTACACTTCTGTGGTTTGTGCAGGTTAGTTATACGGCCAGGGGTACGTAGTATAGGGGCCTAATCGTAACGATCAGTCGGATAATTAAATACAATTTGTTAATTAACTTTTTAATTACTGAAAATGAACACATGGTTTCAATTGGAAACTTGATGAGTCATTGGAAACCACTAAATCAACTCTTTTTGGAAGGATATAATGCAGGGGTAGCATTTTATACGTTCTGTAAAAACGCTTTATCTGGATCCGTTTCGGTTTCTTATCGGAGCGCATCTCTGCGCCCACGGTCCTGTTCCTTAGGGGTTTAGTAGCGCAACACACGTGCGCCTTGCTTCCCTCCATCCTATGAGGGAGGCGAGGAGGTGGCTTCGCACTGCAGCCACTGGTAGCAGCATCGCAGGTGCAAAGATGCGCTCTGATAAGAAACCGAAGTCTGGAAACGCGTCCTAATTAAGCCTTTTTTTAGAACGCCGTAAAATGCTGCTTTTGTCTTATATATTCACGCAAAGGGTTGATTTAGTGTTTTTCGATAATGCTTAGCAACTTTCTAATTGGAATTATGGGTCTATTTTCACTAATTAAAAATTTAAGGAACATATTATACATAAAGGGAAGCTAGAGTGGTTTTGTATTTGAGGAAACACATTTAAATCTTCTTCATTTGATCTCGAGAATCTCAAATATCAAAATTATTTGGTAATTTGGTGAATCGAGGCTGCAAAGAATCATTTTTAAAGTATCACTGGAGGCACTCTTTCCCGGAGAGTGACGTCACAAAAGGAGCTTTCAAAATCTCTGCTCACGCATCTTCAGCGCCAATCAAAGCTATGCACGCACACACTATTTTTAAAAAGGGGAAAAAAAGACATCACGACTGGTGCCAGTGCGGGAGAATACACCTAGAAAGTTTGCGATTGGACGCGCGGCCCTCAAGCGACACATGCTTGGCAGCTGAAAAATCCCCTTACGACGTCCCTACTGGTCGGATTTTTTTGTGTTTTCTCAAGTTTAGTTACATCTTTGGAGAAAACGAACGTGATATTCAGATTTACGGGATAAAACTACACTAGAATCAACCTCCATCTAGTTTTCTGAAAGAAGTCTTGCACTTTCCTTTAATAAGCCGACTCATCATTACAATTAGCCCTTTATACCATGCCCCCTGGCCATATAACTCACGTGCAAGTGTAGCTTTTACGGCTTTTTTTTCAACAAATCTGTAAAGCATACAAAGAACACCCTATAGTATGTCCCCTAATACAATACGACTGTATGGTTCCTTCCCCACTTGCATCCTTCGGTAGAGACTCGCAGACATCCAGCGTTCCATTGGAATGCTGGATGTCAGCGAGTCTCTACATCAGCGATTGGTTTGAAACAAGCATGATGTTTGCACAAAAGAAGCTCTTGTCCGAGGCCCTCGAGGAGCACTAATAGCAGTGGCGAAATGTAGTGACGTGGTAAATTTGGTAGCAAGTATTTATTTCTAGAAAAATTGCATGCAGCAAAGCTTAACTTTGCTCCAAAAGATGATAAATATAAATTCAATACTGAACAAAGGTGTCCCTTGAGCTGTCAGGCCAAACTCCCACTCTTGCCACTCAGGAGTTCCCAACTTGTGCGTAGAAGGTCAGCACAACCCAGATTTGTGCTGCGAGCGCACCTGCGATACAAAAATTTAATAAACATGAGATGAAAAATAAAGGACGTTTACAATACTCTTTAATGCGAACTTAGAGCGCAGATCTTGAGGAGGAGGATGGGAGGGTATGCCCCTCCTCTCCCTCCCCTTCTCCTCTTCTGCTCCCTCCCATTTAGCAGGAAATTTCCCTAAATTTAGCAGGAAAATTTTCTCACTAAATTTAGCAGGGAAATTGATGTCACGTGACCTCAACACCAATTCGGTTTTCCCACTAAATGTAGCGGGGAAAACGACATCACATGACTTTGTGTCACGTCAGCCAGAAACAAACACAGTTTCTCCACTAGATTTAGCTGAAAAATTAATGTCGAATGACCTCTACATTAATTCAATTTCCTGCCAAGTTTAGCGGGGCAGTTATGTTGATGGCGACGCCGCGAAACGGCACCTAAGAGCTGCGCCCTAAAAAACTAAATGCCTCACATGAAATAAAGGGATAATTAAAGATAAGACAAAGAAAAGAAAATCTAAGATACCGCTTTAATATCATTCCTTTTGTCCGTTCTCAAAAATTTTGATTTCAAGAAATGTTTATCTCTTTATTCATACCCAGAAACCCCTCCCCCCCGCTTCAGTATGAATGCAATAAATCAGTGCAGACTAGACCTTGTAAACCGTAATCCACATGAAAATGAATGTTTGCCACATAGTCTTGCATGAGTCGGTGGCTCAGATCTCTAAATACATTTGTAGTGAGGAACACTCTTGAATAAAACTTTTGGGCTTTGAATTTGACAGTTTAAACATCCATAAGGAACACTGTATGCCACTGATTGTTCTGTGACATATCAGAAATGGCGCAGCACTGTCATCCTTGCATACCTAACAAAAGTTTGCATTTTTTAGCATGGCATGTGCTATTCTGATACCCATACAGCCCTCTTTCACAAAATTTCGTCTATAGAGCTCTTTCTTGGTTCTTAACTCACATGACAGATTCCGTAGCTTGAATTCTCACTCGGCATCAAAACTTCTATATATTGATGTAATAGTGAAAGACAAGATGTATGGACTTGAGTACGGCTCGACAAGCACAGATGTAAAGAAAAGTACTGCCGAAAACTCAAATGTCAAAATAAAAATTATTAGGTAGAATGCGAATACAATTATGGATATGGTAATGAATACAATTAGCACATTCAATAAGAAGAATATGTGTTAGACGCACACTCAAAGAAACCTGTTGCATTTATATTCATGCAAATTACTTCGGAGAACCAAGCGCTGCAGTCTCGGGTGGGAGTTCGATGAATGATCCTACCAAAAATGAGTGTAGGCGGAAAAAGCAGTTTCATCTGCGACAATGAGCATTACATAAGTGGCATGTCATTATTACTGTTACAGTGCCGACTGTTTCAAACTGTCTGTCGCGTCATTCGTTGAGTTCCCTCCGTACATTACAAGGTTTGGCTCTCTCGCATGCTTTGCGAGGAAATTGATGAACTGGAAATATCTTGCGTAGTTTTAGAAAAACTATTTCCAGAATCTTATCTCAGCATCACAAAGAATATAAAACGTTTCTAGAGACAAGGTTAGTGCAGGAGTTGAATAAAAGAAATACTTAGTTCTGCGAAACCATCTTGCCGAAGTAAACGCATAAAGTTCCCCTAAGTACAGCTAGTCATTACGGATGATTGTGCCCATTGCATACCATAAAAATTGTATTTGCGACCTACAATATTTACAGGCTCAACCAACTCCGAATAAAGGCCCGTTCACACTCTTGCGACCGAGTACGACCGAGAGAGACCAGACCGGTTTTTAAGCCTTTTGCGATCTCTTAGGACTAGCTCCGCTGTATAGCGCATCCGGTCCTAAAAACCGGTCTGGTCCCTCTCGGTTGTACTCGGTCGCAAGAGTGTGAACAGCGCTTAAGTGGAACACTTGACATTAAAGATTGGTCTCACCATGACTGTCTGCAAACATCCACATAATAATTTCCATGAACCTATGTATTTCAAAAAACTATTTGGTGCGAGCTGTTTAAAACACCATACCCCTTTTTAGCACTAATAGAAAGCATGTCGTGGGCCACAACTTAACCAGTTTTCACTTATTATGAAGGGCAATTACACATCTGTGAACCATGAATATAGGCCTGCACTGAATTGTTTTCTTAAGCTGAACGTGCTATGCTCTGTTCACTATATAAATCTTTGCAGAGCTGACAATGTGCAAGTTCCTGTTTTTTTATATTTCACATCTCCCGACTGCTGGGCGCGATAGGTACATAAGACTGATGACACCAACGTAACACAATGATTATTTTAAGAATTTGTTCGGGTATTGGGGAGGAGGAGCGACCGTGACGCCCCAAACGGTTAACTTTAGAACTACACGGATGGGGACAACAAATACAATGACTCAGCGCTCGGCCGACATAACCGAACGCGGCGTCAGTGCTCGGCTGGAGTTTGTGTTCTTTGGTGATGGGGGAGGAGGGGCTCTCTTGTTTCCACTCCGGCCTGCATGAACAATGCAGCATGCACGATCCCAGCTCAGCACAAAAGCCGAAGTGGGTCAAGCTCGCAATCTCTGAGGATAGATCCGGCACTTAATGTCGCTTCGTCGATTGTTAGTATTTTTTACGTTAAACTGTGCCCCGCGCTCTATTGTAGAAGATGACATGGACGTGCCCATAAGGCCCGTGGCCATGCGCACAGGCCTTGTGTTGAGTAAACACCGACTGTGGGGAAAACAAACGGGTTTGAGCGCCCCCTATAATTTGATCTCCTGCCCAATAGCACAAGCGAAGCAATCTGCGAAAAGTTATTTCTGTGACACCGTCAAACTTACATCCGCGGGCTTTTAGGTTCACATGTTAATCATGTCTGCAGACTCCTTTTTGTAATTGGAACTCCATCCAACCCTAGATTCGAATATGTCCTTTGCATTTTAGGCTTAGTAGTGCTTTTGCTGTTTCACTTAAAGAATAGGTAAGAATGCTTATTTCGAGTAGCATACCTAACACCTGGTGGCACGACGACTCCCCTGTTGTGACGCTAATCAAAAGTCACAGGCAGGGAGATACTGCGATGCTCTTGTTGCTGGGATTACCTCCCCCATGGTCCTGGCCAGACCACAGAAGAAGATTGAGTCCAAGTTTGTGGCCACTTGGATCTCCAGATCTTGAGGCACCCAAGTAGCTGAAAATAAAAACAAATCACACTCAACTACTTGGCAGAGCTACATTATAATGGCTAGCATATTCTTTCATGATCAGCACATAGATCCTTTTATTTTTATACTTTGTACTTTTTATTTTATTTCATTTGGTAATACTGCCAGCATTCTGTAGAACGCCCAGGCAGGAGGTGTACAAAAACAATAATCAAAACAAGCAGAAGCAGTGCAAACAAACAGACAGAGCCACTACTCAACAAAGTGCGAGAGTAGTGCTTCACTAAAAGTATCTAATGATCTCAAATTGACAACACTTTCAGGAGCTTATTCCACTCACAGGTGGTTCTAGGAAAAAAGGATGCTTTAAACAAAGTGGTTCGACACAATGGTTCTGACAAGTGTTAATTGGTGTTTGCCTCTCGTGGGCCTTGTTTCGTTAAATGAAGTGTAATCACAGAAACGCAGTCGCAAATTACCTTGTATCATATTATAGAAACCTCAGCCGTTCTGTTTTCTCCGGGTTGCTAAATCACTCAATCCCGATCTTGGGTACAAATCTGAAACAGATGACATAAAACCATAACGGTTGTAGCACAAACCGCAATGCTTTTTTTGCACAGTCTCTAACATATCAATTGACAGCTTTGTATGAGGTCCCATACAATACATGCATATTCTAGCATTGGTCTTATGATGGTTTTATAAGCAGACAGTTTAGTTTCAGGTGAACAGAGAGGTTAATATTTCGTTTTAAGAGCCAGAGCTTCCGCATTGCTTTACGAGCTATAAACTCAATATGTGCACTCCTGTGACAAATCAGAAGTAATTACAACTCCGAGGTATTGATATTGTTT